>CBVK0100184976.1:0-17859 GCA_900067695.1 Picea abies
TTGGTTTTTGCCTATTGGAATATAACAGGACCCACCCCCTTTATTTACAAAAAAAAAACAATTATATTATGGAAATAGCTTCTTAATTAATGTGTTACATAATTATTTAAAGTTGAGATTAAATAATATTATTGAAATTATTTAAGTAAGGTAAATTATTAATGTGTAATTTATATTTTATTAATATTTTATTGAGTGTTTTATAATCTATAATTGTTTAATTAATATTTATTATGTCAAGCAATGTTTATATAAAATGAAGAAGTGAATAGAAATTAGCAAAATAAAGTATATATCATCAATTATTACATTTTGGTCTTGTATTGAATAAGGACTTTTTGAGAAAAGTGATCATCTCAAGGTTCTTTTAGCTCAAGCATGCTTAATCATGTAGTTTTTTCCTTATAGCCAAGTTCATTTAGCTTGCTACTCCATTTGCAAAACCTTAATAAGTATTGTGCGTAATGAATATTAAGTGGACTCTTCAAGATCCCTCGGATGGGGTGACACGTAGCACAGAGGAGGCCACACAACCCCCATGCGAACCAAGCCATAAATATGGTCAGTCGCCACCCCAAGTCTCATTCTCGAATGGAGGACGATCATAAACGCACACAGGGGACAGAGGGATAACTCCCCTGCACAGGTTTAATGGCGCCCTCACTAAGTAATGGTAGGGGGATGACGACATGTACGAGAGGAGGTTGCGTAGTCTTATCAACCCCTTAGATATTACTCCATGTTGGCCATGATATTATTTACTTGGTTTCTTTGCTCTGTCGAGGCTCCACTCCGCTCTGCAATCCGGCTTTGGGCCTCTCAGACTTCTCTGGCCTCATTCTCGTAGCTCTTTGGCCTCCATGCTTCGTCATGCCGCGTGAGAGAGGGAAACCCAGGAGGGGATCCTCCTGATACTGTTACGTTGCAAGGCAGAGGCGCCTGCGCGAATTGGAGAAGGCTTCCTCGATAGCTCAGAAGCAACAAATCAAGACGCCAACGACGCCTCCGATGGCCTATGTGGAGGAGGAATTCCCAAAGGAACCAATTCAGGTTCCACCCGAATTCCTCCTATACATGGTCTTGGATTCTGAGGATAGACCCAACACCAGCACAACAACAACGGATACAATGACAACCATAGAGGGTACCACTTGCATAGTACAGGAGGAAACCCACACGAAGGCCAACCCAACTAAGCCCCTATTGCCCAACCCAAACATGATATGCGGCTAGAGTCCACCTAAGCTCTTCACTCCAGAGCACTTGGAGCTCATCTTTGAGATGAGGAGCTACATGATGGAGAAGCTCCACTGGAATACCCTTATTAGCAACATGCTCGACATGTTGTTCGATGCCTTCTCGAATGCATTTGTCAAATAGAGGTGTCCAACCTGCACGCAACCCTTTGCACTCACACCTAACGACGACACTCCTCATGGCGACTCCTTGGATGGAAAGTTCCACCGTTCAAACAACCCTCCTAATGTTTAAGGTTTCTCAACTCTCTGGGCCTCACTTGCATGGAAATGGGATTTTTTTTCTTGTCTTCCTACTTAGGATTTCTGTTTCGTTTGTATTTTCAGTTTCTGAATGTATGTCCAGACAAAGCTATCAGCATTATCAACTGCCACTTGCTCTGGTTTCCAACTATATGGCGGAGTGAGTGGCGGTTGCTACTTTTATCCATAAGTATAACCGATTGCCACCTGTTTTAGTTTACAATAGTTTGGTGGAACAAGTGGCAAGTCTGTGAAACAATTATTTTTTGTACAGTGACAACGAATTAATCGGGTAATACAACTTTTTTTATTTACCAAAAGAAAAAAGTAGACTCTTCAAGATCATGAGAAATTGGTCATATCATGAATGATCATGGTTTATGGATCATGCATTAATGACTTACCCTCAACAAATAGCTCCAAAATGATATTTCACATGTTGAATTGTGAAAGCCCCCAATGTTGCAACAACTAGGTGGTTGTGAGCAAATATTTAACTAACATGTCAATGAATAATCTTAAAAGTTCAAGCGTTGTGTATCAACGAGGCAAACATATTGACTAAACTAAATACCAATAACAATTATCCAATTGAGGAGGGACTATAATCAAATATATTTCAATTATTAAATAGTCTATTAACCACTGCACTAAGAATTTGATGTTAAATGATCAAATCTTAATGCACAATAATACATTTGCTATGATTAAATTATAAGTAGCCATGAAAGTGAATTAGAACCATAAATATTTCACTTATTAAATGGGTCTTTAACCACAATGTAACTAGGAATGATTTTAAAATGTCATGTATGACCAGAGTTTTTTTTAATAGAAACATATATATTATATTAGAAAGGGCCTCGATTTCTCAAAAAAAAAAGGCTAAAATTACAGAAGTTCCATACACATAAATTGTATAAAAAAAATCTTGATGTTTCTAGCCCTATTCCTGCATGTAAGTTCCGTTTTAAACTATTGTTGATTATACAAAAGTGCCAAGGAAATATGGCTACGAAAGAGCAGAGTAAGTACAAAACTTTGCTAACCATGCAAATTAGTGCAGATGTAAGTTTGTGTCTACCTGATTCTGTTGTTGAACCTCCATCTCCTGGGCTGCATTTGGATTTGGATTTTCTGCTTGTTCTACTACTGGAACGTGAGGCGCAATTGGATGTTGATATGGATGGAATGCCTCATTCGAGGCTCTGGATTTTGTAGAATTAGTGGGCCGATTTGGCTCCTGGACTCCATGTTGATGTTGAGACCGACAAATAGAGCGTATGAGGGAAGAATTTCTGTTAACCGTGCACATTACGAGGGCCATTTCTGCGTTGTGTCGCTGCGCCTCAGCCTGGAGCTATTGAACTTGGTGCTCAGTCTACAACTTGAGTGAGGCAATTTCCTCCTGCTGAGTCTACATTTGATCATGGAGCTTGCCTATGGAGCATTCTAAACACTGGCATTCTCTCTCTATCTCGATGCCACATGATTACACGGGGAAGATGGTCAGAGAGCCAAATGCGCCAAGGATTGAATTGGTAACCAACAATGCCTCCACATTTGTAATTTGAACGTGTTCCTTTCCAACAGACAAAGAAAATCAGAGGCAAAAGGTCGCAGAGGGTGGATGCCAAAGCCATGTTGGAGGTGGAAGTAGAACTGCGTGAGTAGTTGACGGAAGGTGAGGTTATGACTATGTACCTTCGAAATCTCCAGGTCGTGCAAAGAAGGATGCATAGGGGGGTTCAAGGTACAAAGTACCATTGCTTACGCTGGGGAGTATCAGGAATGCCCATTCGAAGCATGAGGGGGGACGTATGAGAAGAAGGGCATCATTCACAAGAAAGGACGACACACAGAGGGAGAGGAGGGCACATGTTGGAGTAAAGAGGTTGGATAGGAGGAGGGTGTTGCGCTACAAAAAGTTCATAAGGGGTGGCCTTATTGGTGCAAATTGCTTAGGGGATAGAGACATGGCTAATTGAGGAGTTTAGTCTAAGCTGCCCGGTTGCAAGCGATTTTGCTTCTTTGGCGAGGGAGTCAACGATGGTGTTTTGAGTTCTATACACATGTTAATAGAAGACTTTGTCAAATTTGTGTTCCAGGTCTTTGATTCGAAGAAGAGTTTTGGAGATGTTGGGGTGCACGATCTTGAGAGATTTACAGAGTCCCCTTATGATCAAATCAGAATCGCCAATAACCGTGAACTTGATAGATCTATTCCTTGGAATAAGGCGAAGTCCCATGAATGTTGCGAGGACCTCTATGTGGTTATTAGTGGCTTTCCCTAGTCCCCAAGCAAATTCCAAAACCTTGTTTCCTTTGGAGTCGAAGACAACCCCCCCGCACCTACCGCCCCCATGTATGACAAAAGTTATAACCAACATCTTTTAATGATTAAATAAATCCTTAATAAATACACTAAGAAATTATCTTAAAAGATCAAACCTCGATACTTTGACAAAGCATCCAAGAAATTATCTTAAAAGATCAAACCTCAATACTTTGACAAAGCATCCAAGATAACTAAACTAAAATACCAAAGTAATTTTGAAAAGGTCCTTAATCAAAATATCAATAAATGATTTAAAAAAAATCAAACTATTATGATTAAATTAAAAAACTTAATAACTAAATAAACATTTATTATAATTAAATTATAATTCTTAATAACTAGATAACCATGCACTCTTGGAAGTATAACATATGTGAATTAACACATTTATTATAATTTATTATAACTAAATTATAATACTTAATAGCTATAAGTGAGGGAAGCATAGACTTTTCAATTATTAAATTAGTTGTTAATTAACGCATAAAAAGGTCTTCAAATAGTTACGTTAAAATTAAAAAGAAAATTTCCTAGTAAAATTAGTTACGTTAAAATTAAAAAGAAAATTTCCAAGTAAAATTAAAAGAAAGAAAAATTTCTAGCTATGTCCACACAAGTAGTCTGATGTGATTTAAAACAATTTCTAGTGGGTTCATGAACCGTATGAAAAGCTACTTACATAACAATAACATTATTAACGTACCTACTTACATAACAATAGCATTATTAACGTGGGCTTGTTTGTGGGTAAATTGCATAACAATTGCACATTAAAGGATTGGGTTTAAGTAAACTTTTGTGCACATAGAAATGAAGAAAGAATCTTGAAACAGGACACTACCGAGTAATGTCGCTAACCATTTTTTCATTTTTCCCTCTTTAAAAAAATAAAAAAATAACTCTCATACGATAATGGCATGGTTAGAGAAGTTAAAAGAAAAGACGAAGGGTCGACATTGGGTGTGATTAGACCATGGTTATGGTTAGAGGGGTTAAAAGAAGAACCACGGTTATGGTTAGAAAGGTTAGAAGTCCACATTAGTCCTAGGATTTAAGACCATATTTAAATAATTTGCCCTCGCTGACATGCCTTATAATCTACTCATTTTCAGCATTCTTGTTGTGTGACTTGAAACTTCCCCGGTTTGCCGGTTATCCTTGCCTGTGTTGTCGCGCTAGAAAAACCTACACAGAGGACTGATAGATTGATTCATTTGTTGTCGCGCTAGAAAAACCTACACAGAGGACTGATAGATTGATTCATTGTGAGTGTGGGTGCATGGTGTTGCATGGCGTTATTGTCAGGGATTTCATCTGCTCACAAGCCATAAAGTCTCTCAAAACATCTCTATGGGCAGATTCATCAAGTGATTGGGCTTCAGTATTATTCTTGGTCGAGGTTTGGATCTCATTTTCTCTGAAAAAAATACATTAAAAAGGGGCATTTTGCCACAATTGATTTGAAGAGGTGTGGGTTGCTGTTGGGTTTTTCGATTTGATATCTGCCGTGTATTGTGGGGGAAGGGGAGGGGAATCCGTGCAGGCGAGGGTTGGAATGTCTGAAGAGAAATCGAAGGAGATAAAGACCGTAAGGAAGATCCCCGGGCTTCATAGGCCTGAGAATACGACATTGTTCAAGTAAGTTTTCTTTGTAAATTTTTCAGATTTGACACTAGAGGGTTGAAAACCTGGCCAGAAAAAGGGCACAGAACAGCTCTAGGATGGCTGGATTCGTTAAAAGACTTCTGGGTCGTCTAGGAACGCTGTTTGTCAAGGAAGAAAACAATGAAAAGCAACAGCAGCCCCCTGTTTCTGTTAACGATTGTGTTAAGCCTTCTCAGGGGGCTGCTGTTGCTTTTCATTGTTTTCCTGAGAATACGACATTGTTCAAGTAAGTTTTCTTTGTAAATTTTTCAGATTTGACACTAGAGGGTTGAAAACCTGGCCAGAAAAAGGGCACAGAACAGCTCTAGGATGGCTGGATTCGTTAAAAGACTTCTGGGTCGTCTAGGAACGCTGTTTGTCAAGGAAGAAAACAATGAAAAGCAACAGCAGCCCCCTGTTTCTGTTAACGATTGTGTTAAGCCTTCTCAGGGCTTCAGTGTAAAGATTGCAGTGCCAGCTGATTCTGTGCCTCAGGGTCCAGTTGTTTGCCAGTGCTTATCAGGTGATGGTGGCGTGCAGGTATGTTTCTATTTCATTTGCAAAATTTTGATTGTTTTCAACAGAATTTCTGCAATTCTATGTAGCTTTGAGATGTTTGAAATTTTAGCAAATTTCATGGTAAGCTGTAATTGGTTTCCCTCTGCCCAGGCTGAAACTTCCAGGTAAATTGACCCAAATCCATGACCTGACGAATTGCATCCTTCAAACTATTAAGTCTTCCGGGGTAGTCAAAGGCGAAAAGAGCCATGGATATCAGTTTGCACGCGGACTGAGGGTGATGCCACCTAAATGCAGCTTATACCAAACCCCATAGTTCTCTACAGTTTTTTTCCGATATTGATCTGGTGGAGTTCAGGCGCAAACATGATTCGTTGTTTATTAGGCACCCACACTCTCACCGTGGCTTAGGAGATCCGCGCTGGCACCGCCACGATTCCTATAATTTTAACACCTTCAAAAAAGTATTAATATTGAGTTTCAGTAAATTCAATAATTCAATAGAGTTCCATAATTACCCATAATGAATTGTAATTTGTCTATGCTAAGATGTTGCACTGAGTTTTGGGTAAACACAAGAGGGGGGGAGGGGTGAGGAGTCTCAGGACGGCTATACAGTACCCCTTCTTTCCCGGGAACACGTATGGCAGTGCGTGTGAGTGAGAAAGAGAGCATGAAACATACAACAATACCCTTCTTGATTTCGTTAAAGGACACATATGATATATCGATTGATGATAAAAATGGGCAAGGACAAAGTCCAATCATTACTGCCCCAGTGCCCACCATCTCCACTGCTAGTCACTTGAAGTTTCAACCCACCAGAAAATTAATAAATTATTTCTCTCCAAGGTTTCGAAGCTCAGAAACTACTACTCTAAGGCTCTCTAAAGCTGGCCACAATCTTTCTGTTCTGATATTGTGTCTTGAAACTTTTAAAGCAAGAAGTGGCAGCTGATTTAAAGTGAGAACACAAAACTTGGTTGAGTAACTCGAGATACTGCTTGATCAGCAACTTAGTAGTTAAGTTAGAGTTAGTTTTTTTTCTTTTGTTTAAAACTTTAATGCGGATGTTATGACTGGTAGGACATAAAAGATCCTCATTGCGGATATGACTGGTAGGACATAGAAGATCCTCAATGCGGATATGACTCGTAGGACATAGATCCCTTGCAACTCTTCGAAGATGCCAGTGCAAGGTCAAAGGAGTGAAGAGGGATAACATTCATATCTTACAATTATTTATATGGCTATAGGTGCGATCTAGATTTGGGATTTTGACATCATGCTATTGTATTTAATATTCCATATATATATCTGATATAGGTAGTTGAATTTCTCTTAATAGTCATGCCACCTGCCAAAGGGAAAATGCCAAGGATGAAGCTTAGCCTTTCTCCTTTGCAATTTAGTCATATCACTTTTGCTTGTAGTCCGATTACATTCAGGATAAGAAATAAACTAAAACGCATGCCATAACTGTTATAATCAGAGTTACGAAAACCTTTCTTCAAAATATTGCTTTTGATAAATTCCTAAATATCATTTTTTATTATTTAAAGTCTTTATTTATTTTGAAATTACTTATCTGATGTCTTTTTCCAAAATGAAGCTTACTCTCTTTTTTTGATGTATAAAAGAAATACACTTGTGCTGGTTCATAGCCTGAGGTTCAGTGAAATCAAAAAATATAAAGCAAAGGAGCATAAATGCTTTAAAGAATAAGTCTAGAAAGCATGAAAGCCAGCTTGAGTACAGTCAACCAGAATACACTGGTGTAGGATACATGGAGATGTCAAGGGTGTATGCACAGCACAGGCCAAGGCAGAAACTCCCCTATAATACGTACCCGATGGGAACAGGGTGTCATTCTCCCTTGTCAATGTCTATAACCAGCTGTCGTGTAACCAGATCAATTCCTGCCTTAGCTAATGAGTCAGCTTTGGTGTTGAGCTCTCTCTAGATGTGGGAGAAGGGAAATTGATCAAATCTCGAGGAAATTTCAGCTACCTTTCTCATGCTTGCTTGGTGTTGAATGCTGTTCTTCTGCAATGAGCCTGTCAGCGATCCTATAACCACCATATAGTCCCTGAGAACCTTGATTGAGGAGACACCATGATCCAATGTGATCAAGAGGAGAGTGCTGGCAACTAAGAGTTCTGCACGATTCTCTGACCCAAGTCCCAATCCCAGCTTGAACCTTATTTTTGAGGAGTATGGGAGATGTAGCCATCGCCCAGTGCTGCTCTGCCCAGGGTTGCCTCTAGCTGCCCCATTGAACTGACTAAGGCTTATCCTATTGTTGCGATTAGGGGAGATTAGTGCATGGGTCCGCTTTTCCTTTTTTAGGTCCTGGTTCAGGTCCAATGCTGGCTTTAGGGAGTGATAGACCTCCATATGAGTGAGCTTTTTGTCCTGGAAGATAGAAGTATTGCGGGTGAGTCATAGTGACCAAAGAACGTGTAGAGGGAGTTCTCTAGTGAGTGGCCATCCCACTGTATTGCGGGTGAGTCATAGTGACCAAAGAACGTGTAGAGGGAGTGCTCTAGTGAGTGGCCATCTCACTGTCCTTTTGTCTTGGATAGATTATCAGTTGCACTCCAGATCTCTTTTGTATAATGAAAGTGAATTAGAAGGTGTGGAGCTGCCTCCCGAGCTTCTTCACAAAAGGTACAGCCCCCGGGGTCTTCCTGATTTTGTCTTTGAAGATTACCCCAATTGAGTAAGGAGTTGTTGAGGGAAAGCTGAGCGAAAAGACGAGTTTTGGGAGGAGCAAAACTTTCCATAGGAACATCCACCACCATTTGATACTGTTAGTAGCTGGCAGTCTAGGCATCTTGTAGTTTGCATCTCTCCTGATCCAGTTGTACACTTGCAATCTTGCCGACTTACCATCCCCTATCTTCCCACATAGATGATGGTCAATGATGCTGAGGGAATCACTGATGGTGTTCCAAAAGTTCGACTTTCTCCTGGAGATTTTGTTTGGGGTTCTGACCCATTCCCCAGATGTCGATGGAAATATGTATTTGTGGTACAAAATGTTTTGCCAGAGGCCTCTTATTGCAATTATTTTCCATCCACCCTTTGCAGCCAGTGCTTTTGAGAAGAGGAGCATATGTTTTATGCCCCATCCACCAAATTCTCTGGGCTTCAACCTTCCTTCCAACTGACAAGTGGGAAACCACCTTCCTCTTGATTAATTTTCGACGAGTATCTGAGCATGAGCTGTCTGATGAATCGAGTATTCTTTTAGGGATGCAAATTCTCTGGGCTTCAACCTTCCTTCCAACTGACAAGTGGGAAACCACCTTCCTCTTGATTAATTTTCGACGAGTATCTGAGCATGAGCTGTCTGATGAATCGAGTATTCTTTTAGGGATGCACCCAAGCGAGAGCCAATATGCAGGGATTACGTTTAGTATACTCTTTACAAGGATTACTCAGCCGGCCATAGCTATCCATTGATGAGTCCAATGTGCAATTGAGTGGCTTTAGGTTAAAGCCTAGGTAGACTAGGCTGCCCTTGAAGATATGAACTGAGTAAAGCAGGTATTGCAGGATCATGTCCTTGTGGGCTTGGGTGACTGTATTGATCCTTATAGAGGATTCCCTTAGTTTTATCTCAATCCCTTTAGCTTCACAGAAGAGCTTCAGAATGTTGCAATATTCTTTCACCTCAGCTACTGACCCATTTCCAAACAGGAAGAGATCATCCACAAACATTAGATGGGTAGCTTTTACCCCAGACGAAAATTGAATTCCTCTAATAGTTTTAGCCGAACCTGTGCAATATGTGTTTACCGAGACCTTTGGTGACCCAGAGAAAAAGGAGGGGGGAGATCGAGCTGAAAGCTTGAAGGATTTTCCTGCTCTCTCTGGATTCCTCTATGACCTCAATGATATACTTCATGACTTATCTGATGGTTACATGGGAGATTCTTTATCTATTTTGAAATTACGTATCTGATGGATGCATGGAAGATCATTTTCTTGAAAATTTATTTTAAACAGTTAAAATGTTGAGATCCTTGTTTTCCGTATTCATTTTCAAATAATTGGTATTTTCCTTGCCTATCTACATAATTCACTAGTTAAGCAAGAACTGTATTGTCTGCAAGTTATTTATTTTGAAGTTCTTGCAATAAATGTGTAGGTTTTTTTTTTGGATAAAGGCTATTTATCTTTGAACATTTGATGAATGCTATGATTTCTGTTGATGTTAAGATTTTCAAGGTCATTATCTTTGAATTTGCGTTTATGAATGCTTTTATTTTGCCTGATAGCTTTGTTTTAAATGTTGGGCCAGGGCTTTAGTTGGTACTCACAAAAGCTTCAAGTAGATGAGGATGGAGACTTTGCTGAGGAGTTTTTGAACGAGGTTTTGCCAGACTTGACAGGTTCAGATGGTTCAAGAGAGGTCCCCAGATTAAAAGTTAATCCAAGTACGAATCCGGCCAAATTAGTGAGCCGTATGTTCACAGAGAATGGAATTGTGTATCAGTCTGTAGAGCATGCTGGCGGACTTAGGTGGGTATGATATCTAGCTAGACAATTTATACTCAATTCAAGCTGCAGACAATTCAATTTTTTTGTTTATGGAGAAGCTTTATTGGAGGCCTAAGAAGCAGGCAGTTGTTCAAAGAGCAAGTTCATGATAGTGATAGCCTGATAACAAATCTGTTGAATCTTATAAATGCATCATGCTTCCTTTTGTTAATCTAAATATTAAGTCATAAATTTTCAATTTGATCAAGACGAGTGTTATTTTTAGCCTTTGAGAGAGGTTATTTACTGTCTTTATGATAAAGAAATTGAAGGTTAATTATTGAATGTAAAGGCAGCTACACACAATGTTGTGGAAGTTACAGGTACTCTATGCGTTTCTCTGTAAATGGTGTTTTAGATTCATTTCAATTTAGTACTCGTTGCGAGTTCATTATAGTGCTGTTACATGTTCCTCTGTTATATCTAATTTGTTCCTTCTTCATTTCACTATTATTTGTCTCCTCTTAACTATTCTTTCTGGCAGAGGTTTACAGTTATGATGTGATGTGTATATTTGAATGATGATGTTTTAAGACCAGAGACCATCTTTGCTGATGGGAGTGAACTTGTTTGTCTATGATTGTTGGTAAGAAGAGAAGTTCCTGTACATCTTCTATTCAATATTTTCTGCACACTTTCCCAGTAAATTTGTTCTATGGCTTTATATGTCCATTAGCAGCTCTGGTATTATATCGTGTCTCTTGTGGACATATGGGTCGACAGTTCAATAATATGAACTAGTTCATGCAAATCGATGCCAGGCTCTTTTCTTTCTGATTTTGAGGCGACTTCATCATATATGCTCTGCCAAAAAGATTTTATCTGACAGGCTTTAGTTCCTGATATATTGGACTGTTAAACTACTGATTGTAAAGTTCTCAAAGATGAGTCCGTTGGTGATGTTCTCATTGTATTGTCTGTTGCAAAATTTTGCAATGATCTATACCTATCACAGAACATAGTTGTTGACTTGCAGTTTCTCTATTATTATGGCTAGTTACATATTATTTAATAAGGTAATATTCTACTTGCTTTGCAATTTCTTCACTGCTTTAAGGTGCATCTTGGTAAGTTACATTTTCTTGAACCCTCTGCTCAGATGTTTTTATCTAGATTCGTTTTCTAAAGAATTTTCTGTCATCTGAAGATTTGATTTCCGGATTTTACAGTCTACATTTTTGCTCTATAAAGACATCATTTGTTGAAAACAGGGAATCTTGCAAGGTTGAGGCAAGTGTTATACTGGTTTTGAATAGTCAACTTTACTTAACTTGCAGTTGTGTATGTCCATCTATAACTAGAGCTTTTCATCATTTGTGACTGTTTAGGCATTTTAGTTTCAAGTCTTTCTTGTTATGCTCATGCCTATTTTTAGTGATGTTAGAACTGGTAGTGGCAATGTCCATTACATTTGGTGTACCTCTCGACTTAAAGTGGACAGTTAAAAGTATCGAGGATGTAGTATGTTTTTATTGAATTGTTGATAGTAACTGTTTATTATCCANGGTAGTATGTTTTTATTGAATTGTTGATAGTAACTGTTTATTATCCTACATGGAAACATCCTCCATGTAAATGTTGTTCTTTGGCAATTTCATTTCATAATTTCAGTCTACTTCTTGACTGCCAGTTGACAAAAATGTCAAGATTGCTTTACTGCCTCTGCATTCCATAATTATTCTTCTTGCTTGCTTCTAATGTTGCAAAGCTACTCCAAAGTTTGTTAAGTTGTTGCGGGGATGTTCGTAATATTAAGTAGCACCATGTTTACAAAAATAAGAACTCTGGCTAATGTCAACCAGTTTACTCTTTGGCAGAGGGTGTATTGTTTTAAGATGTAGCCAATTGCAAAAGGCAGTGAACTTTGCTCACTCCTAGTATATTTTCTTCAGTGATATCAGCTGTTTCCTCCCACTGCATAATATGTCGGTTCTCTCTTCATATTGCATGATATTTTCTCCAGCGACATCAGTAATACAATGGAGGATATCAATCTTCACTTTTGTTAACGGCCAAATCAATTAGGTACACGTCGAATCTTCTCATTCTGCACTGTTTTTACAATCATTCTTTGTGATAATGCTTCTAAGAACATCTTCACCTATATTTCGTCTCTGCTGTATTTGTATGGGCTTGTGTGTTATAATGTTACCATGATTGAAATTCTGCATCGTCCAATGGCTATTGTTAGACAAGTTACTATTTGTTTGGATAAGTTACTGTTTGTTTGGATATGGTCCCTTGGATAATAATAATCTTATGCAATATTAAATTGTTGTAAAAGTCGGGCATTGTTTTTTCAAAGCAGAAAAAATTCCATAAATGTAAATACATTCAACATAATGACCAATGCTCTGTGCAAAGAAAGGAAGCTCCAATCTAAAAATATATTAAACATTCCAAAATTAAATATATTTTTGACCTCTTTACATGGTGGTGTCCTTTTCCTTTTTTCTCATAGTATGAGGAAAATTGTTACATAGCTAGTGGGTGTAATGCTAAGACCATATTAACTTGTTATATTATTTTGAAAATAATATTACTTAAATAATAACTAAATTAAAAATATTTTAATTTTGATATGGATGATTAAATTATTTTTTAAATAATATACTTAAATAGTAAGTGACTTAAAACTATTTCAAGTTTCAAATCTTTCAAACCTTTACACAATTTTTTGGTTATATTTAAAGTTAAATAAATATAAGAAGATCAAAGTAGTTGGATTGGTTGAATCTAATAATAGAAAAAACCAGAATTATTATTCAGCAAGGTTCATTTCCAATGTAAACCGTTTAACTTGTTGGCAGGAGACACTTTGAACATGTTAGTGCCACCTAAACCGAGTGCGATATCCGAGTAATTTTGACATATTACAAAAATATATATAAGATGGTATTGTATGTAATTAGACATGTGCATGTAATTTTCCTTTGTTAATGTGGACAACAAGAATGGTGCCGGAAGTCTGTTATCCCTCACGTTGTAGACTTAGGGCAATAAAAATTCTCGGAGTACACGGTATTCTCAGGCCAGGGATTACGTAGAAACAAGGAAAAGTTAGTAAATGGGTATGCTTCGCAAGCGGATTCTATGAGATGAGGTAAATTTTCCATCTTCAATGAGGTTTCAGCTTACCTGCAATTACCCAATAATCAATATTATTATGAAACATTAACACAAGAACGAATGCTTCATTTAACAAAAACAGAGTACACGAGTTTCGCAGGTGTACTCAATCGGGTCATTGTTTTTTTTTTTCAACTGAATCTATGACAACCGGTTAGATTGGACAAATCCATGAACCTTGCTAGAGAATGGATTAGTTTCTAATCTACTAGAAGCATTTGCAGCACGGATGTATTATAGGTAACCTAAGCCTAGACCTAACAAGGCAATAAATCCGTTGAGAGTGCATACACATTGTTTGTTCATACTAGTTGGAAGGGCTAAACCCTCATAATTCTGGGTTGAATTATTTTGTTCAAATGCTGTGAGATGAACTAAGTATGAATGACTAAGGCCATAATCTCAGGAAGTGTGAGATCGCTATCAGTTGAATCTTGGCAAGGCTAGCTTTCCATAAAGACACAGATGTAAATTGATGGGTTTTAACGGAACCATGTCCAGTGGTTCTTCCTTGTTTCATGAGTTCCCTTGATTGTTCGGACATGGATAAAGGAGGTGCTTGTCTGCCCATGCCTGCTGAAAATGGAACCCTAATAATGCTGGAGTATGTTTTTGAGTTGTTTGAGTGATTAGTTAAAAGAGTAAATACTAAATAGTTCATCCAGGCAAAGTGTTTCCTTGACTAGTGGAGCAAATTTGAAAACTCAGTGAAAATTATGGCTTCTTTGCAGAGACACATATCTCTAAGTAAGTCGCATCAAGCATTGTTGGTTAGAATAGATTACCAATGTTTAAAGTATGTCATCAACTACTTCAAGAAAAGCAGAGAAAACATGGGTTTTAACTGCATTTAGTTTGACTTATCTTCATAGAAATGCTTGACAGTGTCTGGTAAACAAACACAGTCCAACTAAAGAAAATGATGGCAATCATTAGAAGGTTAACAAGAGAGTTCGATAGAAGCCCAAAGCATCTCACTAGTAGTAAGCTACTTGTTCATTATCAAAATGATCTTTGTCATCGAAATACCTATTTAATGCACATGATAGAAAATTCAAGAGCAGTGACCCAAGTCCATTTCTTCAGCAGCAAAATAATGGTAGAAAACAAGAAAATAGCAGACCGGTTAAGATTTCAAGTTATAGAGGACAACTGTCTTCCCTCTTCATGTGATAGTCGTCTTATTGAAGTTTTTCACAGATTTTTAAGGTTGGAAAACTGGGGCGATCTGCAGCAGATAGGTCACCTATTGAGCCCACTAGTTGTGATCAATGTTTTGTATAAGTGTAAGGATAATGCAGAGCTGGGTCTTATATTTTTTGACTGGGTTGGAAAACAGCAGAACTACCGGTACACAGCCCAATCCCTAAGTGCCATGATCCATATATTGACCAAGGGTAGGAAGCTGGCAGATGCTCAGTCTCTGTTGCTTCGCATGGTGCGAAGAAGTGGAGTTTCAACGTCTCTAGCTGTGGATGCTCTGGTGAATACTTACAAGAATTGTAATTCAACTCCACTGGTGTTTGATCTCTTGATCAGAACCTATGTCCAGGTTAAGAGGATGAGAGAAGCCACAGAGGCCTTTCACAGAATCCGGAATTCTGGCTTCTTGCCATCAATAATTGCCTGCAATAGTCTCCTTGGGGGCCTGGTCAAGGCTAGTTGTGTAGACATGGCATGGAAGCTTTACACTGAAATACTTCAAGGAAAAATTTCCATAAACATATATACATTCAACATAATGACCAATGCTCTGTGCAAAGAAAGGAAGCTCCAAAAAGCAAATAACTTACTAGACGAAATGGAAATAAAGGGTTTCTCTCTAGAAATAGTAACTTATAATACTTTGATGGTTGTTGCTAGCATGGTCTACTGGGCGAGGCATTCAACTTCTTGAATGCTAAGACTGAAAAGGGTTTAGTTCCTGACGTCCTCACATATGGTTCTCTTATGAATGAGCGCTACAAAGATGGAAAAATTGTGGAAGCAAGGAAGCTTAGGACATAAATGCTGGAAAAACACTTGGTCCCTAATAATGCTACTTACAATATATTGATAAATGGATTTTGCAAGAAAGGCAATGCAAAGGTCAAGCTTTATAATGAAATGGTAGGAAATGTACTTGATCCGGATGTTATTACTTATAGTTTGTTGATCAATGTACATTCCAAAGGACTAGTGCATCAGGCAATGAATGATTTCAATTAAATGCAGCAAAATGGCTTGGTTCCTGATAGTGTAATTTACACAATGCTCATTGGCGGGTACTGTAGGAAAGGTGACCTGGGTGAGGCACTCAAATTGCGTGATGAAATGGTAGAAAGGGGTTATATGGGAGATGTTACTTACAATGCAATGATTAATGGGAAAATTCACTCTTTAATGAAATGGTTGAAAGAGGTCTACTACTAAATTACATACTATCACAGCCATCATTTATGGATACTACAAAGCGGGATATGCAAAAAAGGCTCTGACATTGTTTAATAGAATGTTAGAAAGACGTCTTACCATGAAACCATAGAAGCATGAGAGAGAATGCTCGTTAGGATTAAAAAACAGTGAGCATTCAATCCATGGAGATTCAATGAGTCTCTTCGACTCTCTTTCTACAAACCAAATTGTCTCAGACAATGTTCTAGGCGTGGGTAAAGTTCACAAGAAGAGAGACCCCTTCCTGAATGATGACACACGACTCTCATCATGGCTCGGACAAATGAATTTCATGAAAAGGAGATTCTATCGAATGAGAATGAATGCCACACATAAGAGTAAAGAAAGGTGATTAGTATGGGGCTGGCTCGGTTACTAAGATTTCTCCCTACTAACAGATCGATGGTGATGGTAAGAAACTTTCATTTACAAATTTCACACTCGGGTGTACAATACATTATAGCCTGCAACTCCTATCCATTCATTCTCCGTTTGTCGGGAATATTTCAGAGAACCGATTCACTTGAGTGAGATGGGGAAAAATCCATTCAAAATTCCTTCCAATCTGCAAGCGCTAAAGAAATGATCCCACTGCCTCCATTATCTATGTACCAACTAAGTCCTGCCCATTCCCAGTGGGGGATATACTTTAATCGAATAAGCAGGATCAACAGGTGGTATAGAGAGATTCCAACTCCACATTCAGGATGCTCCTAAAACACAAAAAATAGGAAAATTAAAAAACTAAAATCAGCCCCCCAATTCAAAAAGGGGTCCCAACAGTGGTAGCCTCTTTGTTTTCAAACAATTTCGAAACCATGTCCTAAAACACCATTATTGTTTCAAACAAAATCAAAATAACAAACTGAAAACAAACACCATTATTGTTTCAAACAAAATCAAAATAACAAACTGAAAACAAGCCAGAAAATATATATATTTTTAAGGAAAATAGATAAAAATTAAAGATATAAAAACACACATTTTAAACCCCAATACACATTTAAAAAAAATCATAAAAATAAAATATTTAAAACACAATTTTTTTAATACATATTATAACACATAATATATATGCACATATATAAAAACACACATTTATGCACATATATTATAACACACTATATAAAACAATAAACACAATTGTATAACACTTATATATATATATATATATGCACATATATTATAACATACACTATAAAACAATAAACACCATTGTATTATTAAACACACATAAGAGAATTGGGAGAAGTTTTTATTCAAAATGTTTATGATAAGTCTCACATAAATAAAGAATTTAAAACACAATTTTTTTTAACATATATATTATAACACATAATATATATGCACATATATAAAAACACACATATATAAAAACACACATATTTATGCACATATATTATAACACTATATAAAACAATAAACATTATTGTATAACTTATATATATATATATATATATGATCTAGGTGGATATTGGTGGCCACTCACCTATTCCACTTGGACCCCCACCATTGCTTCTTTTAGTTTTTCAGTTTTCTCATAGTTTACTATTTTTAGTAGTTTTTTCGGGTCCTGAACTTCCGGGGCCATTTTGAGGCCCTAAACGATGTTTTTTGGGGTATGTTGCTGTTGCAAAATAACATTTAACGATGTTATTTTGTCTCGAGCGTTGTAGGCCTCGGATAGATCTTTCCAACAAGCTACCATACGCCTAAAACGAAGATCGTATGCAAAAGTTACGACCCCGG
>CBVK0100184977.1:0-17621 GCA_900067695.1 Picea abies
CGCGACTTCAAGTCACGATCCTAGTGCGCAATACAGGAAAGGCTGGGGATCATTTAAAATAAAGAGAGGATTAACTCTTTATTATAGTTGTAGAAGACCAGGACATCTTGCTAAGGAATGCCCTGGTAGAAGATCTAGTTGTATTTGTTTTAAAGACATGGATCATGAAGTTTTAGATTGCCCTAGAATTATTGCTAAGCTCGAAATAATGAATATGAGACAAGATTACCCTGAGGAAGGTCAAGAAACTGAGACCGTGGTAGAACCCCAGAAAAAGTTAGAGAATCTCTTGCTACAAATGAAAGAAACCCTGAATGATCAAAATAATATCAACTTAACAGAGATATTTAAAGGACAAGAGCGCATAGAAGAAAGAATAGGAGACTTCAACATTGACTGTGTCCTCGATGAAGAAACACATGTAAATATCATGAAAAAAAGAACTTGGGAAACTTTAGGAAATCCTGCTATGATTCCTTCATTGGGAGGAATAGGATTATTTAGAGGAAAGTTGATAACCCTATGTGGAAGACTCGCCCAGATATCTATGAGTGCTCATGGAACTTCGACAGAGGAAGATTTTGAGGTTGTTAAATTTTTTGAGAGCATCGCCCCATTTTCTATATTACTAGGAAAACCTTGGATTGAAAGGGATCGGGCTAGAAGAAAAGAAGAGGAAGTCTTATAGAAGAAGAAACAATAATTAAAATATTTCATGACTAGGAGGATAACACACTTGATTGAAGAACAGGAGAATATATCAAAGCTACTCAGAACCAGAAGCTTGGATATCGAAGTTGAAAGAACACAAGCAGACTCACATACGAGTAGAACACCTAACCCACATAGAGAAGAAGTATTAATCTCTAACCCTATGAAAGAATATCAACAATGTGAAGTTACTATGAAAAAAGGAGATAAGAATCATAATGGAAAGAGTAATACCGAGACAAAGATCACTGGGAAGAAGGCTAGAAAACTCGGTAAGAAGAGAGAAAAGATAGAAAATTTACAGAAGTTTCCAGAGAAGACTTCGTAGAAGGAAGGTTTGTAAGACTGGAACTTCACCAGGATATCAGACCAGCGCAACATAGCACTTCTCCATGGAAAAGTGATATAGCCATTGGAATCATTATAACCGTTATACTGACACCCCAAATGGTTAGAACAACAGTACTGGCCCGAAGACTCACCATCAGACCGTTAGTACCACGTCGCAATGGACAGAACCGCATTGATGAAGGCCTCTCATCCATTGGAGAGATCCATTATATCATGTCTAATTATTCCATCGACTGTTGCACTTAGAAAACTTTTTTGAATTGTATCCAAGACAACTCATTGCTACCGTGCTGTGTTTATTGAGATCGACACTTGTTCCATTGCATTGCACACTCTTTCATCTACCTGAGTTATCCGATATTTTGTGTGTATGTCGGATGAGATCATCGCCACAGAGAAAGATATTGAAGAAGTTCTCATCGATCTCATGGCTGAAAAAGTAATGTCCATAGGTATTCAAGCGTTATCAATGAGAGGAGTGCAAGCCTCTTCATTGACTTCTCGCGGATCCAGACCATCCTGACCGGCAGTAGAGAATTGAACCAAGCACAGAGATGACCTAGTGAACGTGAAGTTAATCCTGACCATCCTACTTGACTACATCCCACCTCTGGTTGGAGCGGTGAGTCGTGATAGTGTCCTGAGGGACTTTGATTACACGATGGTTACTGCGTACCTCCCGAAGGGGATATGTGCATTTAGGATGAACTAGGATAATATCGCGATGTTGAAATTCAACAACTTCAACCTAGGAGACCACAAAAACCATAGTATGCTCGCTCCTTACAAATACTTGACCAGGACAAAGGGGAAGAACTCAAAAATAATCCCCTAGCCATGGACTATGAACCTCGCACAGTCTACCCTCTTGAATATAATAAATATTCCACACTTTGTAAGGCACCAGGAGGTTAACGTTTGTGTTAAGCTCCTGATCTCGTACTACCATGGCGGCTACCTATGGCTATACTGATGCATCATAGTCGATTCGACATTGTTCCATAGGATCACCAGATTGAGCATGCAGGGACCCGACCCATGGGACTTATACCTAGGGAAGTCTACAGATCGCGCATTGGCATAGAAGATCAAAGACACATATGGTGATGTAGAAAAGGGAACACGAGGATACAAGGTAGCTTCCATCCAGAATTGTGCAGTGTTCTTGGCCTTCCAGCTAATCAGAGGAAAGCATGTGAGAAAGAACCAACCTACACAGGTCATAGGATTCGTTGTCAACCTCGTCGGGAAATGTGTATAAAGACTCTAGATGAACTGGGTGAAGTACTTGGTCAACCAGCTAGAATTAGACTGTCGCGAAGCTCAAGATTAGGGCTATGAGTTCCACTTTAGCTAGCTCTTGATCCTCATTGCATTTACTGCTTGTGACATGTCAAAAGGTGCAACCTTCCCGGACATTGAGCCATTTGAGATTCTTTCTATGAAGTTCACCACGTTATGGTACTCGAGCGATATAGGAAAACAATGATAGTCAAATGCAGTATTTAATACATATTATCTCCAACTGAAGAGGGCTATTGAAGCTGTCCCTTACATGATGCCAAACACCTTGCATCGGTTCCGACCCCTCATGAATTTCCATTCATATCGACACTTCATTTATATCACCATGCGCACAGATGAGCATAAAGAATAACTTCAGTCATACTACAAGATCACAAAGGAGGACCTCGAAGAGATGACCAAGGACTGGTCGACAGAGCTCCTCATCCCCGTTGACCCCGTAGAAATTTCATACCCTAAACTAATTGACAACCTAGAGACCACTCATGAAGAAAAGTATACCCTCTGGACCTAGTAGAAGGAAGAAAACTGAAGAGGTCCAAAACTTGAGCAGTGTATCGAAAGAAACTACTCAGTATCACCTGGCCGAGGGGGTAATGAAAAAGTAGATCAAAAAGAGACCAACAAAAAATAAGATCAACAGAAGCACGAAGAAGTAACATCGCCTATGGATCCTATTGATGAGGCTGATCCCTTGAAGAAGAGGAAGGTTTTGCCAAAGAAACCCACTTCTCGAAAGAAATCCAGAGCCACCTTGACTAAGATGAAGAATTTGTTCACTGTATATGACTTCGAATTCATCATTGTAGCTATAGCAGATGCCTCATAGTACATATTGTAGAAACATGAAGCCAAGCAGGAGGAGATGTATGACAGGATCAAGGTTGAAATCAGAGGGGTACAATAGGCCCTTCAATCTAGTCGCACAATATCCACTGTGCCCCTGCCATTAGAAGAACCAAAGTTGGGAGATCAGCTTGCCCAACTCCACATACTAGCTGATGTGATTGAAGCTCACCTTCATTGAGCACATGCTTAAAAAGACCAGGCCACAACAACCCTGAAACAAACCCAAGATGAAATGGTAGAGCAACTCTGGGTTGCACAAAAGGAGAAGGATGAACTTCAAACCAAGTTTGAAGAGGAGAAAGTGCATCTCCAGCAGGAGAAAGAGTAGTTGCTCGCAAAGCAGCTTGGAGTCAAAGAAGTAGTCAACAGAGAACTTCGCTCTGTGATGGGCTTAGAGCCAAAGGCGAAAGACCGAGTGGAGCATCAAGTAGCGTAGTGCGTGGAAGCTATCCAACAACTTCAACAAAGAATATAAGACTTAGAGCTATGAAAAATTCCCAACACTCCGCCAGATGTACAAGATCAAAGAGAAGAAACTACTCGAAGCGTAGTTGAGAGAATAAAGGAACTTTCCATGGAATGTAAACAAATAAATGATTGCAGTGCCTAGACTTATGAGAGACTCACCGAGGATCCTGAACTGAAGGCACTAGAGTCACAGCTCTAGGAGGCAAAGAAGCAAGAAAAAATAGTACAGGTGCAGTTGAAGCCCCTGTCATCCATTAAGAGGATGAAGCGATCCCAAGAACAACGCACTATTCAGTAGAAGGTCCACACCATTCAGAACAAATTCATGGAAGTGGCTTAGAGAATCCAACCAATACAGGATGAGGCTTGCCAACTATTCATAGAGATTGAAGGCCGAGGAGAAAAACTGGAGCAAGTTGTCACTATAGCTGAACAACGCTCAAAGGGACCTGTCAACGAAGCAATAATACAATATTTCACTGAGTAGGAGGTTGTGGCACAACAAAAGGTCGAAGAAGCTTGAGTCTTTTGAAGTAGAGCTACCCAGATCAGAGTGACTCAGGACGAGTCACAAGTGAGTGTTGGGGGCCCGTTGGCCCTTGACCAAGTTGTGAGGATCCTTGGTGATGTTTGAACTACTTTTGGGACTTCGATAGGCTGTCGAAGGTGGAGCACAAGTCGAAGTGGAGATTGCGGGATCTTGGCCCCTTTTTAGGGATTTTTTGGTTTTTGGCTTATGTAACGGGTATGGGGATGTCAGCCCATGGGTTTACCCATGTTTAGGCCCTTTTTGTAATGTATACATAGAAATCTAGGTGATGTAGGAAGTAGTTTGATCTATGTGATCAAAGAGAGGCTAGACACTGTACTAAGTGCAACTTGTAAGTGCTTTGTGCATGCTATGTTGAGAACTTGCAGAGCTAAGTGCAAGTGATTGTAAGAGATTGTGAAGAGGCTTTGTGTTGTAACTCAGGGAAGGAGGATCTAGTGGAGTGCACACAGTTCTCCTGTCCTCTTCAGAATAATATGTCATGGCTCTGTGCATGTAGAATATTGACAGAAAGAAATAAAGAAGAAGAGTTAGTGGATGTAGCCCCAAGGTGGGGTTGAACCATGTATACCCTGTGTTGTGGTTTTTTAGTGTTGTATGGTTGTTCTCTTGTTTATGTGTTTAAATGCTTAGTGCATTGATATATGTTTATAAGAATCTAATTTGATATCTTAGTGCTGAATAATCTGAATGAATTCTAGATCTGATCTATGTTGGTATGCTTAGTGCTTGAATCTATTAGATCTATGTGAATAATGCGCTTGTTGGGCCCTTTGTTTTTGGGAAAGAATTGCGCAGTTTTGATTAAGCATGAGTTGCACAAACTTCATAAGAAGATGAAAGAAAATAATAACAGAAAGAAGTTGCAGGAGCTAGCACAACACCAACAAAGGAACAAATAGTTGCAACAGAACAAGAAAGTGAGCAAGCTGAATAGAAAGACATAACCCAACTATACATAGGACAAAAGATAGATGTAAGAGGGATGGATTTGAGTTAGTATATCAGGTTGTTGTTATTGTTCAACCAATAGGTCGGTTGGTTGGAGTCAAGTTGGTGTATTAGGCTACTATCATGTTTATCAAATTCATCCAAGGTTTTTGGGGATTAGCTAGTGAAACTCGATGTAAGAGAAAACCCAGAGTCTGGACTGAACATCTCTATGTAGCTCTAAATATGTAATAAAGGAAAGATCCGGAAGCTAATATGAGTATCCTAAATTTCAAATATGGTGTGTCTTTGTATGTTACTTATGCATTACATTGTTCCTTTATGGTTTATGAGTTTTGTCTAATGATTTTATGGTTAATCGTTGTTCATAACGTAAGTAGGTTTGATTCTTTCATTTAGATGTTTCCGATCTGATAATGTTGATTTCAAAAGAACAAGAGTGAGTTACGAACGCTCTATGGATCTTCCTTATTCTTCTCCCTACCCTTCCCTATCCATATTCCTTAATAGCGCTTCGAGTGAGACTTCTTCTCTTCGGAGGGGATGAAAATGCCAACACTCTAGACTACACGGAACCTTTTGTTGGTAACCTGAGAAGAACCCTGGTCTGACCAAATTCATGCCAACAAAATGGTTTCATTGCCGAGACACATATTAAAAGGGAACATGTGGGAATAATGCTACCATCGATCCATAGATATTGCATTGAGAAATGGTGGGAAAGAAAATTTAACACCTTCATATGGAAAGAAGTGGAACTAAGAAGAAAATCGGTGGGAACTACTCGGGAAGTGATCTTTTACTCAAAAAGATCAAGCGACCAGTACGATATTTTCTGGGTTAAATTCTCAGAAGAATTTTTTCACTGGATCAAGAGGCTCCAAGAAGCTCCAAAGTTCCAGGGACGGGTCAAGAAGATCTGTGCATGGGATACCGACAAGTTGGCAGCACTCTAGAGGTTGTATTTCCCAGTCATGTGGGCCGTAGATTTATGGGTTACTACCACGATAGAAGGATATGTAATTGAACTTGCAGCTGAGAAACACTAGTCTTTCTCGTGGGCAGAAGAAATTTTCAAGAAAGGATCAAGGGGAATACTTTTAAGAGAGATCCCCCTGTCGATTAAAGCCATCTTAGTGGAGGAAGGGATGTTGACTATGTCTCCGACCAAGATGGCAGCGTAAACACCCTCGCTTGGGGTAGGGCGAGACGGGGTGAGAGTCATGGCATGAGAGAGGGGAAGGGTTCTTTGAAAATGGGGGGGAAACAATAAGAAATGGATTCAAGAGATGAGTGAGCCTTGAAGAGAGTCACCATAGATGAGAAGTGGTGGTGTTGCAAGATCAAGAAATCCGCAAGACAGTGTGAAAAGTTGAGGAGAGAAGGAGAATCGGGAGAAACAAAGGAAAGGAAGATGGAAGAACTACAGACGATGAGAATACACGAACGAATGGCCAGTCAAAGATTAAGTGAGAGAGAAGCAAGGAGAGCAAGAAGTCCCCAGGAGGTGGGATGAGAAGGAGAAAGTGGGGATGTAATAGAGGAGGAAGCCGATATGAATCTTGGAGGAGAAAGAGAAGAGTCGACCCCGATATCAGGAGAGATTGGGAATTCGGCCGAAGAGATCGTCCCAGTGGAAGCTAACGAGACCCCCCAAATCAAAGAAATCTTCCCCAAAGCCAGTGACTCCAGCCCCGAATCACCCATACCCCAAGTTCCTTCTATACAAGCAGTAAGTATGACTCTACCCTCTCATGCAAACTATATTCCAGTACAATTAGCTAACCAACCACAACTTGAAAGTGTGAGTATAGGGAGGATATTGGGATCCCCTGGTAGATCGCAAGAAGGACTGTTAGGGTTCATACTAATATGAACAATAGGATCAACAATAGTCAACCATGAGGGATGTTCGATTGCCCGATACCCAGAATTTTGGGGTAAGGGAGATGAAGACATTGAACAACACTGGTTCTGGTGTGAAGCCATTTGGAGATCCAGAGGGACATCAGATGCGAACAAGTTGGTTGAATTCCAGACTACCTTGAGAGGTTGCACTCTAAAATGGTACATGAAGATCATTGAACCAGGAGTGCCAGGGATGCAAGGTCAAGCATTCACACTTGACCAGGTACGTACGAGGTTCATAGCAGATTTCAAACTACCTTAGTCAGAGCAACAAACTTTGTCTGAGTTGCGTGAGATCCAGCAGAGGGAAGGTGAATCAGCTTGGGAGTACAACCATAAGTTCAAAGATTCCATAGGAAGGCTAGCACACCCAATCCACAAAGAACATCAAAGAGAGTGGTACATTCAGGGACTCCTACCCATGACTTAGATTCTGCTAACACAAAAATGAATAGCCACATTAACAGACGCCTTGGAACAATCAATGAAGATTGAAGCCATGGAAGGATACCCTGGGAGCTTGAGAATAAATCGACCCCCAGTATATGTCAATTTAGTGCAACTACAAGGGAAGATATCAACACTTACAGAAAATATTCAGGAGCTGACGATACCTAGACTAGGATGACCACAGGTTTTGTGCACCAGATGCTATACGGAAGGTCATTTGGTGACTGAATGCCTGCGAACAAGAGGAATGGAACCTCCTCAGAACCTGATGATAACCCCACCAAGACCTATAGGAGGATTTGTGCGAGTATCAACAAACCCACCATTCCATCACCCCACCCCATATCATGCTTTCCCAAGAGGACAAGCAACACCAACATTGGAATATTGTGAGATTTGTTGAACCCACGACCATGGACCGAGACAGTGCCCCATCATGAAGAAATATTCGACAGTACCAAACACAGTCCACTGTGAGTTCTACGCATCTACCACGCATACTACCAATCAATGTAGGGAATTGGATGCACTTGTGGACATGCTAGACAGAACAACATTCAGAGTAAATGAGAACCCTCAGGGACTAGGACAAGGTTGAGGAGGTGGAGCTGGAGGACACTTCAGACGAGCAAGAACTTGTGGAAGAGGATCGAGCAGATGCTACAATTGTGATGAATAGGGTCACTTGGCTAGAGATTGTCCTCATCCAAGGAGACCATGGTGGTCTCACTAGAGAACCAACGGAAACACAACCGAAGACTTCCTAGAGATAATTGTAAAGTGGGAAGATAGGGTGTGGAAAAGAGGAACTAACCTCATTAGTTCAGAGATCAAAAGGATTTCTAAGGGACAATTACCAAATCTTAATATCGTTACTCAAGGACGAGTGAAGACATGAGATGATGCTGATACTCTACCAAAGATTTAGAAAGCAGCACCTAAGGGAGACAGGTATGACCCCCTAAAGAAAAAAATGTTCTTTAAAGATGCCATAGAAGTCATCCAGAACATTCCCAGTTGTGAAATGCAAGATTATCCCCCTCATCTGGTTGTATATCCTAAAGTAGCACAAGTACCTGTTTCACCCCCTGCGCCCCGAAAGCCTGTAGGCTTACGAAGACAACCTGAGCAGCCTCAAAATGCAGTTGACCTCTAGTTTCAATTGTTCTTTGGAATTCTCATGAATGATCAACTGACAGAGAAATTGTGTAATGCACTGTATATAGTCTTAGGGAATGAAGAAACTTCAGAAGCAAGGATTCAAGCTAACCTTCCTGAGAAGATTACTTAGAGAGTGCAACGAAGAAAAGTAAGATCGTGAAAAGAATTCCGGCTGATAGCCCAGTTAGATGACTTTGAAATTAAGGATTTCATGTTGGACCTAGGGTCAGATGTGAACATTCTACCCAAGAAGACCTGGGAAGCCTTCAGAAAACCAAGACTGACATATTCCCCAATTCAGTTAAGAATGGAAAACCAATACTGTATCTTTCCCATAGGAAGACTGGAGAATTTGGAAATCAATGTAGTAGGAGTAAAAACAGTGGATGACTTTGAATTCATTGAGATCATGGGAGACAAGGACCCCTACCTTGCACTACTTGGAATTGAATGGGCCTACGAAAAATATGCAATAATTGATTTAAAGAAATGCACCATGACTTTTGAAGCTAAGGGAATCAAGGTAGTTCAACCTTTGGACCCATATGTAGGACCCAGGTACACAGAACCAACAAACAATAATATGGAAGGAGAATACCTAGACCAGTTGTACACTATAACAGCTGGGACAAGAAACGATTATATAAACCCAACCACGGATGGATCAATAAGCTGGCGAAGTATACAGTTAGTAGATGAAGATTCAGAACTAGCTTTTGATAGTTGGCAACAAGGTTCGTATGAAAGTTTCTCAAGAAGATGCACAACTATCATAATGACCAGATGGATTGGGACCGAGGTTAGGAGACACCCAATATACGACAACACTTCATATCTAGACAACGTTTTGTGGTGTATGGAAGAAACTGTGGAAGAAGATCAAAGAGTGTCAGTACTGAATATGGATTTTCATAACACCCCTACCAGATGGTGGGCCACACATAAAGATGCACTCAGAACTTAGGATGAGGTGAAGAAAGCTATTCAATACAGGTTTGGGCACCAAGAGCAGCTAGAATCAGAAACGCAGACAGGTCTCCAAGTTGCGCAATCGTTCAACATATAATCGGACCCTAGAATACACACTCAACAGTGCGTGACACAGTGGAAGGCCATGTAGATACCCTCTCACCTATATATTTAGGTATTTCCCCAGTATCTAGGACCAATCCCAAAAGCTTGGTTCATACATGAGGAAACCAGAAGATAGACCAGTGATTGGCAAACACTGGAAGCTCAATTTTGCAAAGACTTCTCCTTTACAAGTAAGTGCCATGAGCTTGAACTAGTCCTGCAAAAGATTAGAGAACTTATTTTTACAACCAATCATGATAAGAGATCAGACTTTGGAGTGTGTCCCAAGCATACCCAAGAACTTCAGACTAAACTCCACTTACCCTTGATCGAAAATCCCATAGAATGTTATTAGATTAGCAAAGCTTCAGAAAGCCTAGATGAATTAGAAGAACTAGGAAATCTAGCCATCAAAGAGATTGAGGGGAACAGAGAAATCCAAAACACTATACCTATCTAGACCGATAACTCCTACAATCACCCATTAAAAATGCAAAGACTCAACATAGGGACCAAAGAGCAACCCGAAATAGCTTTGGTGGGTGATTACTGGGATGAGCAAACCAGACAGGAAATACAAAGTTTACTATGGGAATATGAGGATTTGTTCCCAAAGACTTTTTCAGAATTGAAGGGAATCAAAGGAGTTATGGGAGAAATGAAGATAGAGTTAAAATTAGGATCCAAGCCTGTCAGACATAGGCCATACCACTTTAACCCGAGAGTAAAAGAGAAAGTTAAGAAGGAGATTGATAAAATGCTAGAAGTCAGTCTCTTTTTTCCACTAGAAGAAGCATAATGGGTTAGCCCGATAGTCATTCAGAGAAAGAAAGACACTGAGGATATTAGAGTCTGTGTGGACTACAGAAGCCTCAACTCTGCCTGTGTGCACGACCCTTTCCCAACACCCTTCACCGATGAGGTCCTAGAACATGTTGCAGGGAAGGAAGCATACTCATTTACAAACCGATTTTCAGGATACCATCAAGTTAGGATTGCTGAAGAGGACAAGAGGAAAACCACCTTCATTACCAAATGGGGATATTTTTCATACAATGTGATGCCATTTGGTTTAAATAATGCTTCTGTAGTTTTTCCCAAGATTGTGATAGCAGCCTTTAGAGAGTTCATTCACAAGTTCATAGAAGTCTATATGGATGGTTTAAATAATATATAGCATGATGAAGGAACATGTAGCACTGCTAAGGCTAATGTTCGATAGATGCCGAGAGTTACAAATCTCATTGAATCTCAGGAAGTGTATCTTATGTGTGCCACATGGAAATTTGTTCGGCCACATAGTCTATCTAGAAGGAGTACTGGTAGACCCAACTAAAGTTGCGGTCATTGTGAATATTCCACCACCTACAAGAATTAAACAGTTGCACTCCACACTAGGACATGCAGGCTACTATTGCAGGTTCATTAGGAGGTATGCCAACATTACTTCACCTTTGGAAAACCTCTTAAAAAAGGTTGAAACATTCCGATGGACTCCCGAATGTGAAAAATCATTTGAGACACTTAAGGAGAAGCTCATTACAGCACTGATCCTGATATTCCCAAACTGGGATAAATAATTTCATGTCCATGTAGATGCTTCAGGAATTGCTCTAGGAGCTATCATAGCGCAACCTAGAGATGGAGCTATGGATCACCCTATCTACTTTGCAAGACAAAATCTATCACAAGTAGAGGGCAACTACACAACAAAAGAATGGGAAGGATTAACAATGATCTATGCTTTACAAAAATTTAGACATTATTTGTTAGGATCTCATTTTAAATTCTTTAATGATCATTCAACACTAAAATACCTAATTAAGAAAACTGTGTTCAAAGGGAGAATTTGCAGATGGCTGTTGTTATTTCAAGAATTTTCCTTTGAAGTCATCATTAAACCAGGACGATGCAACGTCGAACCCGACCATCTATCTAGACTAGAATCAGGAGAAAATGGCAGAGTAGTCGATGACCAGCTCCTAGATGTAGATTTATTCAGAATCGAAGCCATACCAGAATACCTGGAGGACATAGCAATATTTCTCAGCACAAAAGCATGCCCTGAAACATATTACGCAACCCAGAAATGCCATATGGTCGTTAGAGCAGCATATTATCAGTTGATTTCTTACCAATTGTATAAACTAGGGCTAGACAACATCCTTAGATGATGTGTCCTAGATCACGAAAGGTGGGATATACTCTAGGAACGCCATATCAGAATTGTAGGAGGACACGTAGGAGGAAAGGAAATGGCACAAAAAGTTCTACGAGAAGGAATTTTGTGGGCAACACTTTTCAAGGATGAAAAAGTATATGCTAGATCATGTGATGTTTGTCAACGGGTGGTCAGGTCGTCATGATGAGATGAATTACAACTACAACCAGTTAGAGCTCTACAGGCATTTGAGAAATAGGCAATTGACTTCATTGGGCCAATAAACCCCATAGCCAAACATTCAAAGGAAAGATACATCAATACCGCAACCGAAAACCTTACTCATTGGGATGAAGCAACAATGGTACAGGACTGTTCGATGGACACCGCCGCCAGGTTCATTTTCGAGAATATCATTACTCGCATCAAACGTCTCAGGAGCCTAACTAGCGATCAAGGAGCTCACTTCATTAACATCACTATAGAAACACTTACCGCAGAATTTTTTATTCAACATCACAAGAGCAGTCCATACTACCCACAGGACAACGTAACAATTAAATCCTTCAACAAAATCCTAGAAAAGGGACTAACAAAAGTCTGTTGCACAAACCAAGAGGATTGGGATAATAGAGTTTCAGCGGTACTATGGGACTATAGGAAAACAACAAAGAAACTCCATAGATACACACTGTTCCAGTTGGTTTATGAAAAAGAGGCAGTGATGACCATATATTTCATCACCCCAAGCCTATATATTGCACAAGCCACATGTACAACAAATGAAGAATTAGTGGCGTAGAGACTTGTGGAGCTACAATAACTCCAAGAAACCAGATTTTTGAGAGACTTCCATTGGTTGGTTGAAAAGGCAAGGCAAAAATCTTGGCATGACCGCCACATTAAAACCAAGGTATTTATACAAGGGGACAAGGTGTTACTCTACGACAGCTGATACCAAAAGCATCCTGGCAAGCTGCATATGCATTGGTTGGGACCCTTCATAGTTGCAGAGATTTGACCATTAGGAGTAGTTTGACTAGCGCAACTAGATGGTGTGCTATGACCAGGATGAGTGAATGGTGCTCGCCTGAAGCCCTACCTCTCTCAAAACTGAGAATAAGAGTAGTCGCTCCAATCCGAAAGAGCTTGTACAATAGTTAGATTTGAGTTTTGTTTTTCTTTTAAGATTTTTTTTTTTAAATTCTGTTAATAATGTCCATGCATGTAGTGTTGCGCCATAACACATAGTTTGATTGTGTTTTTTAAGTGTTGTTTGATACAGAGTTGATGACACATCAATATAAAAACTAAAGTATGAAAGGTCCACTAACGACAGTCATAAAAATAGTGGGGACAACCTTTGTGGTCAGAGAGGCCACGCACCCAAATCCAATCTGAGTTAAAGGCCATGCACACCCAGTCCAATCACACCCTTTAATGGAATTCTGGTACTTCGAATGTCACCCGTTATGCCATAAAGCCACATTATTCCAATATGCCATCGAACTTCGCATCGGGACACCCACCTGCCAAACAGAAAGGTCTCAATTTGGCCACGTCCCTATTCCACTCAGATGAGTAAATACCAAGATTGCCTAATCGGATTTCCCTTGATCAAACCATCCCGTCAAAAAACTCACACCCAATTGCATCTATACGACCATAATAAGGAGCAGTTATTGCTAAAACTTACCCATTAAGCCCAACATAAAATTCTTGGAACTCAGCTGAAAAAGTATCGTTTCTAAAAACAAGCATAGCTATTTTTGAAAAACTCATCCATGCAAACCAACTAAGGACCATTTCCAAAACTACAAACATAGACTTAGTTCTAAAAATGACCACAGACATGATCATACCAAGAGGAACAGCCAGCCGAAGCACCATGACTAAAGAAGCAGTACCAGACGAGATCTGCAACCCCCGGGTCGAGATTATAGGTGATCTCAAAGGGAATATAGAACAGGTCAAGCTACTCGACCTTGACCTCACAGATTCAGCCTTGTTTCCATAGATGCACTCAGACGTCTTTTGGGAGTTAGCCAGGATGGAACAGGAGATATGCACTTTATACCGAAAAAGGAGTTCATCAACCTATTCAACTCCACCATCATGAACCTGAGAGACTTACCAGTCTTTGGCAACACCGATGAAATTACACGCTGCACGAAGTTCCTAATAAGCAGAGTGCACGACAGAATCCTATGGTTGGATAAGAAATATCCAATCCATGAACAAGATATCCAACAACTTACTGGATTATCCTCTTAAGGAGAGGATGTGTTGAAGGGATTTCAGGGACCCGATAAGCATGGGAAGAAGAAAGGCAAGCTCAGTCTGTACAAGAAGTTTAACACCAAGCGAGGAGGACACACAGAAGTCATTGAGCCAATACTACCTGAAACAGTCTAGATTGGCTGCTACGTCATAGACAATAAGGGTATGAGGTCCTATTATAAGGGAGAATGCACCTTAGACATGCTATTAGTTGCTGACTTTTGCAATCAGGGAGCAGTATTCAACTGGTGTAGCTTTTTGCTGGAGGAACTGCTCAAAGCTTGTGAGGAGGCACATGAGAAAGGAGGCACCTTTACCTATGGATATGTGCTTGTGGCATTCACGATGCTTAAATGGAAGTCACCGGTGGGTAGACAACCGACAATACCGAATAAAGGGCGCCTGGAGAAGATGCTTGATCCATGGCAGGCCAGAACAGACTCGAAGAACACAACACTCAACAACGCAACATTCACCAAATGGTATAATTCTATGATAGATGCAACACAGTGGCCGCGAATCCCGCAAGAGATCCTCCATAACAACACGAGGTATATCTCATTTAGCATGAACTGACAGAACACATGCATCTGGTCGAGAGATGCCAGTCGAGAATATTTCCATACAAGACTGCTACCATTCTATCTGGACGAGGAAGAATTTGACAAGGAGGTCATGTCATGGCCTGGAGTTAAATGTGGCCCATGCAAATAAGGAATGCATTACATTTTGTCAGCTGAGATAAGTAAGAAAAAAAACAAGGAAGTGGGAGAGGGGCCAAGCTCAGGCCCTGAGAAGAAAAAGTTAGATGCTCTAGGACAGACCGATTCCGAGGAAGAAGAAGAAACATTGCAACTAGAACAGAGGAAAAGACCACCCCCCCCACAGCTACCAGCCAATGCCATGCTATCAGGTGTGTAGGTCAACCAGATCCTGGGTGTTATGCTTACCACCGAACCGATGGGGAAAAGGCCCAGAATGGGGGTCTCGCCAAACAAACCCCTGAATCCACAACCCCTCACATTTGTTGCTCCTCAGACCCGAGCCATGACCAAATCCACCACCATCATTGACATCCAAGATGAACTGGACCCTGAAATAGTCCCATCAACAATTGTCATTGAGCAACCTCCACCACCACTCTGACTACCAAATCTCCTCACCACCTCTCCACATCATACCATAACCTTAGAGCATATGAAGCCCAACCAGACAACCGGAGAATCCCCCAAGCCCAGCTTAGAAATCCCCAACCCCGACCCCAAAGTCTCATAGAAAAGTATGACGCTAGATGTTATGAATCCAAGCATGCAGGAACAACAACCTGAGTCTTCCGCACAGGAAGAAGACACCAAAAGAAGAGAAGAGTTGGAAGCCGACTGTAACTAGAAAATCACCTCACCACCCAAGGGTGAGGATGCCCAAGAAATCATGATGCATGATGAAGACATACTAGAGGAGACGGAGATACCAGATGCACCCAATGAGCCAGAATCAACAATGGACCAGGATACGACAACTAGGCGAGCGCAAATGGAGCAAGTCCTCCAGAACCCCCAACAATGTGCAGACTTGATGCAGCTCTGCGTAACCATAATAGATGTTCTAACAACTCTGCCTAAAGATATAAGATTGAGGATTGCACCAGCGCCCACCAACGGGAGAGGAAGTAGAAACCCGTTTGGACCACTCAACGACCTGTGGACTCCCTTTATAGACAAGAGAACCCATTGATGCAGCTTCGTCAACCACCAAACTAGTATAATGGCCAACATCAGAGTTGTTCGGACTAATCGGAGCCTCCATAGACCAACTAGAGCAAAGGATCCAAGACGTCAAGAGCTCAACCGAGCTCGCCAGAAAAGAACAGTTATATGCACAAACATGTAGAACGGAAGAAAAACATGATCAACTCCTAGCCCAGCGCAAATTGGAAAAAGTGCAGGAAAAATTTGCAGAAGCCTGGGTGGAGATTTGGAGAGTTGTGCTCGACTTACTTGCAGCTAGTGAGATAAGAGAACCAGAGAAACAAATCGAGCTATTACAAGCGGCATGGACACAACTCACCACATGCACAGAGAAGATACAAGCAAAGTTACAACAAGTCCAACAAGAAGCAGAAAAATAGCCTCGACAGTTGCAGGAAAAAATGCAGAAGATCATACTGCAAGGAAATGATGCCCGAGTGGCACTACATAAGTAGACAGTGGGTTGTGATAGAATATTCAAGGAAGTCAGCGATTGGATGGGCATCATTTCTCGACGGAATCAAGTCCTGGAGGAAGTGCGCACCTGGATTCAGGTGATCAACGAGGAATTTGCAGTCACAATGGACCCCATAGAGAAACAACAAAAGTTCAATCAGATCCAGTAGGCCAACAATGAACTCAATTCACTCTACAAAGAACAATTTGTAGCCAAGAAAGAGCTGCACAATTTTTGACCAGTAATTCAGACCCCCTATATGCAACTGCACCAGGTCGAAGCAACAAACGACTCCGAATGGAACTTGTTGGTTGCAGACAAGCCAAAATAGTACAATAAAGAGATGACCCAACAGTTCCTGGCAAAAGCATCACTCCTCACCCAAAAATGGCAGGAAAAAGTTGAAATCTTTCACGGAGTAAAGCACAGAGCATTAGAGTTGGTTCCAGAATTGGGCCCTTTGTTTAAAGAGGTGAAGGAAGAAAAGGCGCAAACAGAAGAGATCAAAGAAGAAGAAAATTAGGACAAGGGAAAACAGTCGTTTCTCCTAGAGAATGTGAAAGAACCAAGTTCTTGACTTGAGGACGAGTCAAGGATTGTGGTCGGAGCCTGTTGGGCCCTTCATTTTTGGGAAAGAATTGCGCAAGTTTTGATTAAGCATGAGTTGCGCAAACTACATCAGAAGATGAAAGAAAAGAATAATAGAATGTAGTTGCAGGAACTAGCACAACACCAACCAAGCAAAAAATAGTTGCAACAGAACAATAAAGTGAGCAAGCTGAACAGAAATACATAACCTAGCTATGCATAGGACAAAATATAGATGTAAGAGGGTTGGAGTCGAGTCAATATATTAGGTTTTTTTTATTGTTCAACCAATAGGTTGGTTTGTTGGAGTCAACTTGGTGTATTGGGCTGCTACCATGTTTATCAGAGTCATCAAAGGTTTTTGGGATTAGCTAGTGAAACTCAATGTAAGAGACAAACCAGAGTCTAGATTGAACATCTCTATGTAGCTCTGAATCTGTAATAAAGGAAATATCCAGAAGCTAATATGAGTATCCTAAATTTCAAATATGATGTGTCTGTTGATTAAGGTTGGTTGTCATTGATGTCAACCCTTGAAGAAATCCCCGTAGCACAAAGTCTTGGGTAATGGACCCAATATTGTTTGATGTAAATATGACTCATTATTGT
>CBVK0100184978.1:467-17856 GCA_900067695.1 Picea abies
ACTTGTTGTAAAGGGGTTTGCACAAAAGAAAGGTATAGATTTTGATGAAAATTTTTCTCCTGTTGTTAAAATTACTTCAATTAGGACTATTTTAAGTCTTGTGGCAGTAGAATATTTGCATCTTGAACAGTTAGATGTAAAAACAACTTTTCTCCATGGGGATTCCATGGGGATTTGGAGGAAGAGATTTATATGCAACAACCACAGGGGTATGAGGTCAAAGGGAAGGAGAATTTGGTATGCAAGTTGAATAAGAGATTGTATAGCCTAAAGCAAGCTCCAAGACAGTGGTATTTGAAGTTTGACAGGTTTATGACAGAACAGGGTTATAGTAGATGTCATTCTGATCACTGTGTTTATTTTAAAAAGCTAGAAAATGGAAGATTTATTATCTTGCTATTGTATGTAGATGACATGCTTGTTGCAGGGTCTAATATGCAGGATATAAATGTGCTCAAGAACAAATTATCCAATTCATTTGCGATGAAGGATTTGGGTGCTGCAAAGAAAATCCTTGGCATGAGAATAACAAGAGACAGAAAAAATCGCAAATTGACATTGTCTCAGGGTGAGTACACAGAGAAGGTGTTGGAGAGGTTTAGAATGCAGAATGCAAAACCAGTTAGTACACCTTTGGCGAACCATTTCAAATTAACCAAGGAAATGTGTCCCAAGACACAGGAGGAGATAGAATACATGTCGAGGGTCCCTTATTCATCAACAGTTGGCAGCTTAATGTATGCAATGGTTTGCACAAGACCAGATATTGCACATGCAGTGGGAGTTGTGAGAAGGTATATGAAAAATCCAGTTAAAGAACATTGGGAGGCAGTAAAGTGGATTCTCGAGTATTTAAGAGGTACTACTACTCATGCATTATGTTTTGGAGGTTCAAACACTTTTCTACAGGGACATGTTGATTTAGATATGGCCGGTGATAAAGACAGCAGGAGGAGCACCACAGGGTATGTTTTTACTATAGGTGGAACAACGGTAAGTTGGATTTCGAAATTGCAAAAGGTTGTTTCACTTTCAACAACAGAGGCAGAGTATGTTGCTGCTACAGAGGCTAGTAAAGAGAAGAATTGGTTACAGAGGTTTATGGAGAAATTGGGAAAGAAGCAAGAGAACAACAGGTTGTACTGTGGCAGTCAGAGTGCCATTCACCTTGCAAAGAATTCAGTCTTCCATTTGAAGACTAAGCATATACAGTTGAGGTACCACTTCATACGATCCTCTTTGGAAGATGGACATTTGAAGTTGGAAAAGATACACACTAGCTAGAATCCTGCAGACATGTTAACAAAGGGAGTAACCAGGGAGAAACTGAGTTCCTGCTCAATTTCAGTTGGTCTTCAAGAATGAAGATGAAGATGAGAAATTTTCCAGGTCCAAGAAGGTTCAGAGTACAACATATACAACAACGGTGGATTTGTTGAGATCAGTCTCCAAGTGGGAGATTGTTGGTTGTGGAGCCTGATTATCTTCATGATTCAAAGGTCCTTGCTTTCAGCCGTGTTTATACCCCCTGAAGTATTTAAACCCTAGAAGTATGTACACTACCCTAGAAGTATGTACACTCTTCCACGCGGGGGAGTGCAGAGGGGGGGTACCCCCTCTAAGGGGTTCGGGGGGGCTATCCCCTCGACTCGGGGGTCTGGGGGAAAGCAGGGTTTCGGGGGCAAATCCCTCGAAGGAAAAATTTCCTTGCAAATGTATATTGTAGTTTCATTGTAAATCTGGACCGTTCATTATAAGGTCGCAGATCTAATGGTAGAGATTATGTTAGGGTTTATTTCCCTAGAAGACAACCCTCTTTTATGAGGGAAATGTATTGCGGCTATGGTTGATGGTGAATATTGTATTATGAGATAGGACACTGTGAGAGAAAGAAGAGGAAGTTACAAAGGGTTTGTTGTAGATTGTATCCCTTCATATGTTGGATAATAATAAAGGAAGGACCTGGCAATTTCTCTAGTGGACGTAGCCCACATTGGGTGAACCACGTAAATCTGTGTCTCTATTGTATTGTGTATCTCTTGTGTTTTGTTTCCGCATTTGTTTTATTATATTGCTCCATGGTACTGTTTTTATAACATCAACAACATGCCAGATCAAGAAATCTCAAAGCTTCGTAGCTGGTGCTAGACTCTCTCTGGAAGAAAACCACTTGCCAACAGACTCTCTCACTCGGAGAGAGCTGCTCACAGGCCTGACAACCCGCCTCTTCTACCACAATCCTGACAACCCTCTTCTTCAACACACTCCTAGACTCAGCTCCAACCAGATGAAGACAATAGCAACGGTTCAACACCCATTCACATAGGGATGACAGTAGCAACAACAGATGGGCATGGCATCGTAGGCGAAAACAACCCATGCTAAAACACGACATGGCTAAGGCGATTACTCAGGTGTCGGGTTCCTTAGAAAACACAGAACGACTCACTAATTTCGGGTTTCAGGATGCGTGGTTGTGCCGAGGTTCAATGCAGAGACAAAATGGTTCAGACAGAGGATCAGTCCATGGGTTTTTCCCACTGGTTTCAAGGTGCGGGGCAAGACAAATGCAGAGGTCGATCACAGAGATCTCACGGTTTTAGATGGAGGATCGGGAAATTGGTAGGATGAACCCCCATCTCAACTGACGTTTCATCTTTTAACTGCATAAGCCTAGGTCAACACTTGTCTTCCTGGAGCTGGATGTGTTCCCTTTGGCACACATTGCCTTTCCCATGACTTAGGATAAAAACATGTCTTTCACACAGCTTTGGAATAATAATAAATTATAATTCTCAAGGATTTAATCCCCTAAGCTTAGCCTCTCTTTCCAACCTTTTAGCCCCTTTTCCCTTATCCACCCTATGGAATCTCAGTCCCCCATCACTCTTTCTTCGTGGTCGGTATGCACACAACGATATTTAATCTTTATTAATGTTTTGTATAATTACATATACAAAAGCATGTTCCTGGCCTTTAACACTTAGGCTCTCCATCGTAATAAACACATAATCCCACCAACTTATCAACACTCGGCTCACCAGCCTACAAAACATGATTACAACTTATAATATAATTGGGGCACGTCCTTGGGGTATTACAATCCCCTCCCCTTATTTTTTCACTGTCCTCAATGCAACTCTTTACACAACATCAACAAGATTTTCAAAATCTTAAAAAAAATTGTGGTATTCTGCCTGCATAGTGTCTTCATGTTCCCATGTCATGTCCTCAGGACTGTACCAGGTCCACTGGACCCTTACAATCCCTATGGCTCGATTCCAGAGCTGTTTGTTTTTCCGGTCCAATATGCGCACATGATGCACTTGCATGACACCTTCTTGCTCCACTTGAATCACATTCCAATCGATTACATGATTAACATCAGGTATATATTTCTTAAGAAATGAAACATGAAACACATTATGTACAATCATGGATGCAGGTAATGCAAGCATATATGCAACTAGCCCAATCCTTTCTAGGATTTCAAATGGACCACAAAATCTGACTGCCAACTTGGAACAGTTTCCCAGCCTCAGGGAACTTTTATTGGGTTTCACTTTCAGGAAAATATGATCGCCCACTTTAAACTCTCCGTGGGTTCTGTTTTTATCAGTATAACTTTTCTTCCTATCTTGGGTAGCCTTTAAATTCTGCTTAATTTTCAGCATTTGCTCTTCCATTTCCTTGAGCAACTCTAGCCCAACTACTTCCCTATCAGTTGGATTATCCCAACTTATTGGAGTATTTCACTTTCTGCCATAAAGTGCTTCAAATGGGTTCATCTTCAACGATGCTTGATACCCATTATTGTCGACGAATTCTACCAAGTGTAGGTAGTCTTCCCATTTAGATGGTTTGTCCATCACATACATCCTTAGTATGTCCTCTATCACTCAATTCACCCGCTCTGTCTTCCCATCAGACTCAGGATGATAGGCTGTGCTAAAGTTCAGATTCATTCCAAATCCTTTGAATAACCCTTTCCAAAATTTGGAGGTGATTTTCGGGTCTTGGTCAGACACAATTGTCCTGGGAATAACGTGCAATCGTGCTATTTCCCTCATAAAAATGTCAACAACATTATCTGCCTTGTGAGTAGTCTTTAATGGAATAAAATGGGTAGTTTTCATAAGCTTTTCCACCACCACCTGTTGGGTATGTGTTATATTCTGCATCAGGACCGCATTTTTTCTACCTCGGGACCGCATTATATTTAGGTGGTTTTTCAGCACATGGTTTCTTTGCCGATGGTTTTCTATTTTTGGTTAAGGAATCAGGGTTTTGGACTAATCCAGGTGATTGGATTAGGGTTTTGGATGCCACTGGCTCCTATATGTATTTTGTATTGTAAACATTGTAACATGATGAATAATATAGAATATGTTGGTTTTCCCGGTTTGGGTTTCCAGGGGAAAAATATCTGTGTAATGTTTGTATTTGCCATTGTATCTTTTTTGTTCCTTTACTGAATATATGTTTGTATTAGATATTGTACAAGGTTATAATTTACACCACCATGATTGAATCATGTTCCTTTCCTGTCCTGGGCAATCCCGTGATGAAATCCATTGTCACTACTTCCCACTTCCACTCAGAAATGGGTAAAGGCTGCAACAACCCTGTTGGGTGCCTGTGCTCAACTTTAACCTTCTGGCACTCCATACATCTGGCGATGTATTCTGAAATATCTTTCTTCATACTTGGACAAAAGTAATGGCTCTTAGCTGCTGCCACAACTTTCTGATATCTAGGGTGCCCAACATAAGACACATTATGAATTTCTTTCAAAATCATAAGTTTCAATTTCTGGACATTAGGTACATAAATTCTGTTCTTGTAGATAAGTGTTCCGTTCAATTGTTTGAAATCGATACATAATCTCAACGTCCCATCCTTCTTCTTCACGAACAGGACCAGGGCACCCCAAGGTGACACACTTGGGCATATATACCCCTTCTTCAGAAGCTCTTCAAGCTGCAATTTCAGTTCTTTCAGCTCTGGCGTACTTGTTCTGTAAGGATCTTTTGATACTAGAGATGCTCCAGGAATCAAGTTTACAGAAAAATCAATATCTCTTTTTGGGGGTAGTCATGGTACCTCCTAGAGTATATCTTTAAATTCCTTTAGTACCGCATGATCTCCAATATTTGAAACCTTATCCTTAGCTGTTTCCTCCACATGGGCTACAAATAATTGATAGTCTTTCCTGTAGCACTTCTTCAACTACATTGTTGAGATTTCTCTGATAGCAACAACTCTGTGAATTCCTTGGACTGTTTTTTGATTTCCTTCCTCATCCAGGCAAGTGAATGCCTTGTTACGACAGTCTAGGATTTCATGGTGCTGGTCCAACCAATCCATCCCAATTAGACAGTATATAAGAAGCTAAAGGCAGAATGTTCAATTCAACCTTTGTGCTCAGTCCATTCATGTCCATTGTACATGACTTAACTAACTCCGTGACTTTCCTCTTGGTTCTTTTAGCCAACTGCACTAACCAAGACTTTTCATGCTTGCTTCTCGAAAATTTCAAAATTTCCACTACTCTAGGATCTATATAACTATGGCTAGCCCCTGAATCAATTAAAATAGTAAAGGCATGGTTATTGATCATACCTTCCACTTCAATCATGTGCGACTAATATTTTGCTTGCTTGTTGTCCAGGGCTGCGTATATTCTTGGTATTATACTACCAATGTCTTCCACTATTTCAGCTTGCTGAACATTATGGACAACTCTCACTTTTCCATTTTTGTGGGGACAATATCTGTACTTGTGATTCCTTTGACAACCCCAACACTGAATGGGCATATGCCTTGGCCTTTGTTCCCCTATGTCATCCATTCTTAGCTCTCTAAACGATGGCTGTCCTTGAGGACTGTTTCTGAAAAGGGAGGTTTGTTTCCCTTCTGCCTCTAGTCTTTCTTAAAATTCTTCTGGTCATCCCAAGCCTTCTGAAAAGTAGGTTTTTCTCTTTGTTGCTCATATAATCATTTCGCTCTTCTTATCGTTTCTTCCATAGTCTTAGGGTCATCATAATGAATCTTGTCCCTAATGGAAGGTGGTAGTCCACTCAAATACCTTTGAATCTTGACAGTCTCATATTTGATGAATGAGACATACTTCAACAATTCCAAAAATCTTTGTTCGTATTCATCAATGGTCATGCTGCCCAGCTTGAGTTCAAAGAACTCTTGCATCTTTCTGTCGTAGCATTTTTTCTTCAAGTATTTATTCTCGAAATACCTCTTGCATTATTTCCAAGTGATATCTTTCTCTCTAATGTGTTGCACCTGCACAAGTTGATCCCACCACATGGATGCTTTTCCTTTCAGTTGATACATCCCAATTCTTCCTTCTGCATGAGAGGAATAATTCTATAATTGGAAGTATTTCCTCATACCAAGAAACCATGTCTCGACATCTTCCTCCTTCTTATGTTCTCCATCATATGTAGGAGGCTTAATCTTGTTCATTTCTCCCTTCAATTCATCCACTCCAGATCTCCTATGTTTTATGGTAGGAGATGGGCTTGAACTACTACGTGTCTCCTTATTGGAATGTTTCAGGGAGTGACGATGATGCCTACTAATGCTTCTCGATCTTCTTTTATTCTCAGGGGTCTTGTGACTCCCTGTTTTGCTTAAGTCACTCTCCTTATACAACTTATTTTCGATTCTTTCCAGGCTCTAAATCAACTTTAGGTTGAATTCACCCTGTTGTTCCTTGGCTTTCATGATCTTTCAGTTATCCGCTCGGTGAGTCTGGGCATATTTCTGCAATTGTTCAATGATTTTTATGATATGCCCTTCTTTATCTATCTCTTCTCCATGTCCATTGGGGTTCGATCCTTCAACTCCCAAATGGACATCCATTCCTTTTGCTTCATTCTCTCAACTAGAAGTAGTCCATGCCTCTTCCATTTCTTTGCACTCAGTGGAAACTCTATTCGATTTTGTCACTCGTTAAACTCTGCAAACACAACGTGCAGACAACCAGAATTTGCCAGGCCACCATTCATTAAAAAATCCCACAACATTCATAAACCAATCTGATTTAAGAAAAACATTCAGTTTTCATTCTTTGTGATTCTCATTCAATCAAGAATCCCCACAAATTTCTTCTTTTGGATCTCTTCTCTGCTCTGCAACTTTTGGGAACTAGCCCTTTTTATCTTAGTACCCAACCCATGTGATCATGGACTGTGACCAAGCGCTAGATCACTAGGTTCTTACTCCGGCCTTCGGCCTTCGACTTATTTCTAGAGTAAAACGCAACAATCTCTCGGAGCTCCAGATTACCGAACCCGCGAAGTAGGGCGGATCTCAGTCTACGTCTACTCAACATCCGACCACTGACACTCATTATGGAACCTCAGGCATCTGAGTTCTGGGACTTCGAGACTTTGGAGGATTTCACATCCACACACCCCGAACCATTAATCTTTGAACACTCCCATGTCACCTTAGGTGACGTTGATACCTCACATCACTTAACGCTTTTCCAATTCCCGGGGCATGCAATGGTGGTTTGGAGTAACTCGCATTTCATCCCACAATTATCTTGACACTGACACGTAACCCCTCAGTGAAACCACGGTTTGGATTGCGGGACTGCCTTGGAGAATTAACTTCTGTGCAACTTGGGTCCCCACAATGCCTCTTGGCCGTCGATCTTTGATGTATCGTGATCAACGCCAGTGTGGGTCCACCGACCTTCAAATATTTTATGTAATATCAGGGCCCACATAGTACATCTGTCACCAGCTAAGGTGGTGGCACGTGACTTGCCTAGGAACTTCTACGTCACCCCTCGCGACATCCTCCTGCATCGCCACATCTTCTCTTTTGTTTCGGGACTTCGGGACTTCAGAAGTTTGTGCATCGACACATCCCACTTCTCCCGATCTCTGAAATATGAAATTATGATCTTCCATGAGATATAACGGTAAGGCTTCTCACCAGATCTACGGTGTAGATCCACTTGGGGACTTTAGAGCTTCGGGCTTCAGCCTTTCTCTTATTTTGCATCAATCTTTGCCGAAGTCGCGAAGTCTGAAGGGCTTCTAGGTTAACCCTTCTACACCTTCTCCAGATTTGACGGTGGCAAAGGATTTCCCTTCCTTCCGAACAAATCCTATGGCTCCAACACCCCAAGTGTTCAACTCTCTCTCTCCGTGGTCAAATACCATGTCGGCTGTAGTTTTATTCTACCGCTACTCCTCCTGAGCTTCATAACATGGACAAGTAACCCCTTGGCACTCAGAAACATTCTAAGGTTCGAAATTGGTTCCATCCGAACACCATTTCCACTCGAAACCTTGGGTCCAAAGACCACTTATTCGGCCCATCCAGGCTCAACGTTGAAACCATGGGATCTGATACCATATTGTAATGTCCCCGACCATCAACCCCACTGTCGAGCAACACTACTACGCAGAACACTCACGTATATATATATATATATATATATATAATGAAATTTAACCAAACGATACAAAGTAACCGCAAAATTACTGCTAACATACACAATTAATGGAAAACAACCATAATTCATACTTGCAATGAAATACATGATAACATTTCAAAGACAAAAACATGCATCACATATAACTTAAGTACATAATTAATACTTATCTTTAAATTGGAGTAATTCCACCAACTAGGTCCAGACCTTCCATGAACCTCCTAGCCTCAGACCATGCTGCTCATCACGCTCAGCAGTGGGTCACCCCCGATATGGGACTAAGCTCCACCCAAGGCAAGAGAATCCTAGACTAGGCTGAGGTTACAGGAAAACTGCACAATGCAACCGAAAGGATTCTCTCCAGGAGCCTTCTTACGCCCACTACTCATAGACTCTCATTCCCCACATGCCTGTTCCACCCAGGAGTATACACCTTCACCTCCCTCTCTCGGTCTCGACAACAAGATGGATCAAAATGCATAGTTGTGTCGAGGTTCCACATAGAGGCAAAGTGGTTCAGACAAAGGATCAATCCACGGTTTTTCCCACCGGTTTCAAGGTGCGGGGCAAGAAAAATGCAGAGGTCGATCACAAAGATCTCACAGTTTCAGACAGAGGATCGGGAAACTGGCAGGACAAACCCCCAACTCAATTGACGCTTCAGCTTTTAACTGCATGTGCCCAGGTCAACACTTGTCTTCCTAGAGATGCATACGTTCCCTTTGGCACACATTGCCTTTCCCAGGACTTAGGATAAAAACATGTCTTTCACACAACTTTGGAATAATAATGAATTATTATTATCAAGGGCTTAAGCCCCTAAGCTTAGCCCCTCTTTCCAACCTTTCATCCCCTTTTCCCTTACCCACCATGTGGAAGCTTAGTCCCCCATCACTCTTTCTTCATGGCCGGTATGCACGTAACGATTTTTAATCTTTATTAATGTTTTTCATAATTACATATACAAAAACAAGCTCCTGGCCTTTAACACTTAGGCTCTCCAGCCTAATAAACACATAAGCCCACCAACTTATCAACACTCGGATCACTAGCCTAAAAAACATGATTACAATTCATAAACATGATTAAAAATCATAATATAACTGGGGCACGTCCTTGGGGTATTACACATGCCCACCTGTCGACCTCTTTTCGGTTAACCTCTTCGATTTGTTGTCGATGTTTTTACCATGTCGAGCCATGTCGACCTTTGACTTCGACTTTACCCGGTCCACTAACCTCGACCTTCGACTAGCTGTCGATCCACCTCGATTTCGAATTTACCTAGTCGACTAACCTTGACCTTCAACTTGTGGTCGATCCATCTCGACTTCGACTTTACCCAGTAGAACCACCTCGACCTTCGACTTCCAAAGTTAATCGATCCACCTCGACTGTCACTGCTAAGAATATAACAACCCAATATTCTCCCACTTGTTGTCTTCTTTGCTGAAACCAAGAGACCTTTGACCTTTTGTTCACAGACCCAAGGCAACAATTCCCATTGTCTCTCTGCCCAAGATAAATTCACAACACTCACAGACTTGGTCAATGAGTCTACTATGTTTTCCAACGTGTCTACTTTCTCCAGCAACACCTTGTTTCCTTCCACCATGTCTCTCATAAAATTGTATTGTACATCAATGTGCTTAGTCTTCGAATGATAAGATGGGCTCTTTGCCAAAAATATTGCACTTTGACTGTCGCAATTTATCTTCATAACTTTCTGTTCAAAACCGATTCTTGAACACAACCTTTGCAACCATACTGCTTCTTTTTTTCCATGAGTGGCTGTCATGTATTCCCATTCTCTTATTGCCAAGGCTACGACTGCCTGCTGCTTACTACTCCAGCTGATTTCTCCAATGAACATTTTGAACTCATATCGACTGGTCGACCTCCGTCGATCCTGATCTCCAGCCCAGTCAACGTCGACAAATCCATGTACATTTAATTCACTGTCACCTCTAGGTTTTCCTTGATAGCATATAACATAATATTTTGTTCCACACAAATGCCTGAATATTCTCTTGACAATTGTTCAGTTCTCCTTCCCAGGTGTCGACATGTATCTTCTCAATGCTCCCACTGCACGGACAATGTCTAATTGAGTGCATACCATCACATACATTAGAATACCAACAACACTTGCATGGGGAATGTGTGACATGTCCTCTATTTCTTCATGTGTATTTGGAAATTGTTCAAGAGTTAACCCTGCTCCTACAAGAATTGGCACCTTCACCAGTTTGCAACCCTACATGTTGAAACGTTTCAAAATTGTTTCAATATACTTCTTCTGATTCAACCAGATCTTTCTAGCTGCTCAATCTCTCTTAATCTCCATTCCCATAATGAATTTAGTTGCACTGAGATGCTTCATTTCAGACTTAGAAGATAGCTGCTTCTTCACCTCCTTTATTGCGTCCAGGTTGTTTCCAATCATCAACATATCATTGACGTACAAAGCTACATATATGAAATTCCCACCTTCTTCTTTGGAATATATGCAGTGATCAACTTTGCTTCTCACAAATCCCAAACTAAGGATGTATGTGTCGAACTTTTGGTACCACATTCTTGGTGATTGTTTTAGACTATAAAGGGATCTTTTCAGTTTACACACCAAATAGTTCTTTCCCTTTACTACAAATCCTTCAGGTTGTTTCATGTAGATTTCCTCTTCCAGGTCCTCATGTAGAAACATTGTCTTCACATCCATCTGTTCTATTTCTAGATCAAATGCTACAACTATAGACATTAGTGCTCTAATGGAAGTTAATTTTGTAACATGGGAAAAAATATCACCGAAGTCGACTCCTTCGCCTTGGGAATATCCTTTCGCTACCAGTCGAGCTTTGAATATCTCAACTTGACCTGCTGCATTTGTCTTCTTCTTGAATACTCATTTTCTGTTGACATGGTTTCTTCCACTAGGAAAATTGACTAAGTCCCATGTCTCATTCTTGTGCAAGGATTCCATCTCTTCAACCATGGCATCCTTCCATAGTTTTCCCTCTACTTATTTGATTGCCTCCCTGATTGACTTGGGCTCATTGTCAGTGGCAGTTAACACGAATGCGGAACGAAAGTTGAGAATAATATACCTTTCAGCTGGTTTCTTACTCTTTCTGACCTCCTTACCACCGGGGTCGGTTTTTCCAACTCTTCTTCTGATTTAGTCGACTCATCTAAATCATCTTCTCCATTCCTCAGTTCAAACCGCATCGTCTCAGGATTATTCTCGGTCTGAACAATTTCTTCAGGCTCAAACTTACTTCCAACTTCTCTGAAGACCACATCTCGACTGTACACTATTTTCCTTGATGCATGATTCCAGAGCTTATATCCTTTCATTCCTTCTTTTTATCCAATGAAAATACATTTGACTGCCTACTTGTCCAGCTTGCTCCAGTTTTCCTTGGGTGTTGATGATCACAGCTATGTGAGACATTCTCCATCTTACAAACCTGTGAGATGTGGATCATTGCAACTATGTGAGACTTTCTCTAGCTTACAAATCTGAGAGAAAGCCCCTGGGAAGGTGTGTGGTTCCTATCTGAGACAGAGCTAGAATGTAGAGATGACCTCCTCCATACAGAGAGTTGAGAAGAACTCCATATTAAAACAGTGAGAAAAGTGATCTGCAGAGTTGGACGTACCTGTGGCTAAGCACAAGGTGAACGTGTGATATCTAAAAGTGTTGGGTGCATCATCATGAGAACAAAAATGAAGATTATGTATTAGCCTCCTCTAAGCATAAGAGTTGACGAGAAACTTCAAATGCCTCTCATGTGTAATGAAGTGGGAAAGAAGATTTGTTGAGTGGATGTGCCTGTGGACAAGCACAGGTGAACATGTGAAGAAGTGGTTCTTTTGTGTAATGTAGTGAGCCAGAGATATGGATGTGCCCCTAGTGGATGAGTACTAGTGGGTGTATAATATCCCTTTCTATATTGTTCAAGAGTCAGACTTGCCTGTAACCCTAATTGTAATGTAAAGGGTACAGGTTGGCCCCACCTAAATGTGATTAGTAATTAATGTAAAAGATAATTAATCTCGTTGATATAAATTATATTATAAGCTAGTAAGGTTGGCCTTGTTTTGCCAATAGACACTTCTATTGAAAAGTTAAGTTTAGTATAAGTAAAGGTAGATTCCCCATTGTGGAATCATATCTCTCACATGAGTTTGGAAATTTCAGCAAGTATATCTCCTTGGGAAAAGTGTGCACCTCTCTTGGGCGCTATACTTCTAGGGTTTGAGCACCCTCTTGTGTGATAGGTATTATTGGTGGTGAAGGTATTTCTCTTGAAGAATATAACAAAGGATTTGGATGAGTTTTCTTCCCTTGTTGAGAAGGGTTTCCCAGGATAATTCTTGTGTTCTTGTGCATGGTGTTTCTTCTTGTGATCTTGGTTGCTACAACATTCTTGTTTATGGTTAAGACAAATGAAAAATTGGAATGAACTACATGATTAACCTATATTATTGAAAAATCAACATGGTATCAAAGCATAGGTCTTGAAGATCCCATTACACAAACACTTTCTATCCATTCTATCTCACTTTTGCAGAAACCGTATGACCCTTCTAGGGTTTCCATAAATTCTGTATGAACTACTCTTCTGAAGGTTTTCAACACTTAAAACTTGGACTCTCGGGATTAAAAGGACATAGGTTTGTATGATCTCCCTCAACACACCTCCAACAAGTCTCAGATTACATTTCCAAGAATTTTGATTTTTTGGCCCTAGGGTTTCTAGGGTTTCACCAATTTCTGTAGAAAAGTTCAGAATTGCATTTATGAAACTTCTTGAAGAAGCTCTTCAGATTACTAGGGCTATCATATTTCTCAAGGCTTCCTTTTGGCAGTCATAAGCCCAAAAAAAACTAAAAGTGATAGCCTAGTCTAGCCGTTAGGTTTTCTAGCCTAGTTAAAAAGGGTTTGTGAAGATGAGCTAAATCATGATGGGAGGCAAGCTTGATTGTTCAAGCAAAATCAGTTCCAGGAAGATAAAACCTCAAAGAAATGAAGACATCAACATATCAACACTCTCAAGAATGGTTCCTATCAATGATAATACTTGGTTAATTGATAGTGGTGCCTCCAGGCACATGACCGGTCTTCGAAATCATCTAACACATTTCGTTGAGAAAGAGACACATCTACATGTTATTCTTGGAGATGATGCTAGATATAATGTGAGAGGAGTTGGAACTTCTACCCTCCAACTAGATTAAGATATGCAACTTAAATTAGAAGAAGTATTGTATGTACCCGGAATGAAGATAAACCTTGTCTCTATTTCAACCTTGGAAGACAAAGGCTACGAGATTACTTTCTCAGAAGGAAGATTTCTTGCATGGAACAAAGACTCCCATATAATCTCTTCCAAGGTAATTGGTGTCCAATAAAACTGCTTGTACAGATTGACCATCAAACCAGTCCAAGCCTTATTGCATGACACTATCATCTTGAGTGAGTTATGGCATAGAAGACTTGCTCACATTCATTATAGAGCTCTTCCAGCTCTAGGGAAAATGGTAACAGGTCTACTAGAGATACATATTCAACATAAAGGTGTTTGCAAAGGTTGTGCCCTTGGAAAAAATGTTAAAGGATCCTTTCCAATCAGTGACAATAGATCCAAGGAAATCTTGGACTTGATACATTCAGACGTATGTGGACCAATGACTGTTGCATCTCTAAATGGGTACTTATACTATGTACTCTTCATAGATGATCACTCCAGGAAAACTTGGATTTACTTCCTAAAGAACAAGGATGGATTCCTTGCAAAATTCCAAGAATTTAAAGCTCAGATTGACAACCAGATCGGAAGAAAAATCAAAATATTAAGATCACATAATGGAGGAGAATATAGCTCAAAAGAATTCAACAGTTTTTGTATTGAAGCAGGAATTAAGAGGGAGTTCATGGTTCCTTACAACCCTCAACAAAATGGGGTTGTTGAAAGGAAAAACAGAACTATCATTGAGGCAACTAAAACAATGATACAGAGTCTACCTATGAATTTATGGGAAGAAACATGTATGACAACTGTATATGTTCAAAAATGAAGTCCTCATCAGATCCTGAAGAACATTGCTCTAGAAGAAGCCTTCACCAAAGTGAAGCCTGAGATCAGACACTTCATAATATTTGGATGTCCAGTATATCTTCATGTACCCAAAGAAAAGAGATCCAAACTAGAACCTTCAGGAAGAAAGGGAACATTTGTAGGATACAATGAATCCTCAAAAGCATATCAAATCTACATTCTACGTCAGAGACAAATTAAAGTAAGAAGAGATGTTACTTTTGAAGAAGAAGTAGCCTTCCAGAAATCCAGAGAAGCTCAGATGGAAATTGATAGTGAAACAATACCTTCTCCTACTTCAACAGTTCAGAGGGAGATATATATTATTCTAGATGATCCAATAGCTCCAGTTGATCCAGTTGCTACAACAGATTCAGTTGCTCCAAGAAACATACCCAAATACATTACAGTTGGACATAAAAGGCCTGATTGGGCCTGACAAACTCTACACGAAGCAGAAGGGCATAAAGCCCCACAAGGAACAACTAGAGAAAGAAAGAAACCAAAGAGATTCTCAAGCTACCTTTCGGACATGACCCACATTATTGACTCAGAGCCATCTTGTCATGGAGAAGCTTCAGGTGAACAAGTATGGCAAGATTTCACGACTGAAGAATAACAATCTATATTAAAAAATGATGTATGGGATGTTGTTCGAAGACCAGAGGGAAAGTCTGTAGTGACTTCCAAATGGATTTACAAAATCAAACATGCTGCCAATGGAAGCATCGAAAAATACAAAGAAAGATTTGTGGCCAGAGGGTTTTCACAAGTAGAGGGAGTTGAATATGATGATACTTTCGCACCAGTATCCTGATACACCTCCATCCGATCTATCATTGCACTAGCTGCTTCCTTGGGTTGGAAGCTACATCAGATGGATGTAAAGACAACCTTTCTCAATGGTGAGATTGAAGAAGAAGTTTATATTGAACAACCAGAAGGATTCATTGTACACAATGAAATATCTCATGTATACAGGTTGAAGAAATCCCTATATGGCCTAAAGCAAGCACCACGTGTTTGGTATGAGAAAATGGATGGATTTCTGATGAGTTTGGGATTCAAAAGTGTTGTTGATCCAAATTTATACTATAATATTAATGGAAATGAGTGTTTGATATTGGTCCTATATCTGGATGATCTTTTCCTCACCAATTCAGAGAGAATCATTTTTGAATGCAAACAAGCATTAACTGCAAAATTTGAAATGAAGGATTTGGGCTTACTGCACTACTTCTTAGGACTTGAAGTATGGCAGAGTGTTGGTTGTGGAGCTTGATTATCTTCCTGATTCAGAGTTCCTTGCTTTCAACCATGTTTATACCCCATGAAGACTTTACACCCCATAAGTATGTACACTCTTCCACGTGGGGGAGTGCAGAGGGGGGGTACCCCCTCTACGGTGTCCGGGGAGTTCGGGGGCGAAGCCCCCAAAGGAAACATTTCCTTTTAAATCTATATTTTAATTTCATTGTAAATCTAGACCGTTCATTATAAGGCCGTAGATCTAATGGTAGAAATTGTGTTAGGGTTTTTTTCCCTAGAAGGCAACCCTCTGTTATGAGGGAAATGTATTGCGGCTATGCATGATGGCGAGTATTGTATTCTGAGAGAGGAGACTATGAGAGAAAGAAGAGGAAGTTACAACGGGTTTTTTTGTAGGTTGTATCCCTTCATTTTTTGGATAATAATAAAGGAAGGACCTGGAAATTTCTCTGGTGGATGTAGCCCACACTAGGTGAACCACACAAATCTGTGTCTCTATTGTATTGTGTATCTTCTGTGTTTTGTTTCCGCATTTGTTTTATTTTATTGCTCCGCAGTCCTGTTTTTCTAACAACTGGTATCATAGCGAAAGGTAACTCGTAGGAAAAGAGGGTTCCTGGTTCGAGTGGGAGAAATGTCGAAATATGGAAAGTTTAGGGTTGAGAAATTTAACGGTCAAAACTACCAGTTATGGAAGATGCAGATAGAAGATTATTTATATCAGAAGGATCTATTCCTACCATTGGGCGGAGTAGCAAAGAAGACGACAACCATAAAGAAAGAAGAATGAGAGATTATTGATAGAAAGGCTCTAGGAACGATACAGTTGAGCTTGGCAGCGTCGGTGGCTTTCAATATTTCGAAAGAAAAGACAATGAAGGATCTGATGGACGCATTGGCTAAACTGTATGAAAAACCCTCGGTGTCTAATAAGGTATTTCTAATGAAGATATTATTTAATATGAAGATGTCAGAAGGTGGGTCTATTGCAGATCATTTAAATGAATTTAATACGGTTACTAATCAACTAAGTTCTGTAAAAGTGGACTTTGATGATGAGTTTAGGGCTCTTCTAATCTTGTGCTCATTTCCAAAAAGATGGAACGACTTGGTCATGGCTGTAAGTAAATTTGTGTCTGGTTCAAATAATTTAAAATTTGATGATGTTGTTGGTATTATCCTTAGTGAGGAAATGTGACGGAAAAGAATAGGTGAGACATCAGGTAATGCGTTGAACATGGAGAAAAAGGGAAGACAAAAGGATAGAGGAAAGGGCTCAGGGAACTATGGGAATTCTAGGAAGGGTAGCTCCAAATCCAGACTTGGAAAGATAGAGTGATGTAATTGTGGGAAGAAAGGACATAGGAAGAAAGACTGCAAAGCTCCAAAGAAACAAAGAGATGGACAACAGGAGAGAAATCAGGAAGCAAATGTAACAGGTGATGTGTTGCAAGTTGCTTTGATTCTTTCTGTAGATAATATTTTTGAGTCCTGGGTAGTAGATTCAGGGGCTTCATTTCATTCCACACCCCATAGGAAACAT
>CBVK0100184979.1:0-17855 GCA_900067695.1 Picea abies
ATATATATATATCGATTAATTATCTCTACCTTTTTTGGATGCCTTGATAGTATACTTTAGAGACTTAAAGTATAAACTCATGAACAATAGGGGGGAGGATTGATCTAGGTGGATATTGGTGGCCACCCACCTGTTCCAACTGGCTCCTTTTGTTATTTTTTAGTTCAGCACGTTCTTCTCTACTTCTTTGTAATTGTGGTTTCTACACTTATAGGTTTGTCTGAATCCCTACACATCTTCTAGGTGGATAGTAGTGGCCTCCCACCTAATCCAACTGGTGTATTTTGTATGTTTTCATGTCAGCACATCTTGTTGTACTTCTAGGGCCGTTTTGGGGCCCTAAATAGTGTTATTTTGGATCACCATAATCAAACTGTAGATGGATTCAAATTTTGACAAATGTGTAGTACTCGAAAAGACCTTTCCAACGGGCTATCACGTGCCTAAAACGGAGATCGTATGCAAACTTTATGACCCTGGGAAGTTAATGTACTAACTTACCCAAACGAGGCCCACATGAATTTTGGCGTTTCATCTCCTAGGGTTAGGTTTTTGGATGTCTATGGTTTTGGCATTCTTGTTTAACATAAAAAATGTCTTTAGAGCCTTATTCTAATGATCTTCTAGCGAATGAGCATAGTTGTCACATCTCTTCTCAGAGATAAAGCTACCACCATTCTAGCGAGTCTTGCACTCTGTATTTTTACAATCTCTTTACAATTCTTTCATTAATAGAAATCAAGTATTGGTGCATTTCTATGTTTCTGGCAATTTTCATGAGTGTTTCATCGTAATATCTCTACTTTCATTTCGTTCCAAACATAATCTGGATCACTTAGGTTATCTAACATTGCAAAAAAATGTATTATGTTAGAACCTATTTAAATACTTATAATATAGTAAAAAATTAGGTTATCTAAGATGAGTTTGGCAATAAGACTTCGAACTTGTTAGCCAATAGCATGTTTGATAAAACCAATTTAAATATTATAAAAAAAATAACTATTTTTCTCTATGTACAAGTTTGGAAAGAAAAAAAATATTTATGGTCAAATGCAAATTAATTGACGACCAATGTCGTGTCGAATGCTAGAGTCCTTGGGCCTTTGGTAGGTACTAGTAATTTTTCTTTTTTTTTAGTAATCTCATCTTGAGAGGGATATGGGTATGTCTGGGAGTTTAAGGGGAGTTGTTGAGACTCCCAGACTTGTTTATTTCATTTTAATGAATAGATCAGATCACTCAATCACTCATTAAAATTAAAATTAAACCTCCAAGTAAATACTTAATACAAATCTACTTCATAAACGTATATTGGTGTACATGGTTGCATGAGGGTTCATAGGCCTCAAGGGTTGTATCCTTGCTCTGATACAATATGTAATGGACCAAATTCTAATTCAATTAAAAGTATAAATAAATCTAGCAACTTGCAATAATTAAACAAAGAAAGTAGAAATGCATTGATTATGATCACATAATTGACAAGAGTGAGCAAGTGGTGAGAGACTTACCTAAGAGGTGAAGACCTTCACTTACTTATAACACTATACCTTTCAATTCATTGCACTCTAAGCTTTGATCCAGCTTGTTGAAACAACAATGTGGGGGATGACTCTCATCCCAACTGACCCCTCAGTCATCATGATTGAGAGCCCTTGAGCCCTCAATCAACTACCTATGTCAACTTGCAAGCCTTTTCCTCAAATTTCCCAAGCAAAAGATATCAAATTTCTTCTCCTCCTTCATTATATAGAATTATTCTTACACATTCATGCAATAGGTTACATGCATAAGTTACACATGTCATTAAATAATTAATCATATTATTTTTAGCTTTTTCTTAATTTAGTTTTCCTTAATTTATTTTCTCTTATTTTCCCCTTTTGTTCTATTAATAAAGTAATTGTTTCTATTATTTATCTTTTTTCTATTTTTATACTATTCAAATACTTATTATTATTACTATTACAAGGCATTATGATCCGGATTATTTTCGGCACAAAATGAGAGCGGAGATATAATAAAGAAATGCACAGAGATATCGCGGATATCCAATAATATAACAGAAATGTATCAGAGATGCAACCATAAACACAGAGATACAGTAATACATGATTTCTATTAATGAAATAAATGTACAGAGACTGTAAAAATACGGAGTGAAAGACTCGCTAGAATGGTGGTGGCTTATCTCTGAGAAGAGATGTGACGGTTGCGCTCATTCGCAAGAAGATGATTATTACAATGAGGCTCTAAGGGCATTTTTAACACAAGTAAAATCCAAAACCCTAACCCCGGAAGATGAAAATCCAAAAGGTTTGTGGGCCCCGATGGGGGTAGTTGATAGGTCAACTTCCTAGGGGCGTAACTTTTGCATACGATCTTTGTTTGGGGCACTCGATGGCTCGTTGGAAAGATCTATCTGAGGACTGCAACTTTTGGGTGAGAAATTTCAATTTGTGATCCATGTTCCTCACCGTTTTTCTCAAAAAACATTGTTTAGGGCCTCAAAACGGCTCCAGAAGTTCAGGACCCGAAAAACTACTAAAAACAGTAAATTACCAAAATTGCCAAAAAGATGTTTTGATCCAATTGGAGAAGGTGGGTGGCCACCGATATCCACCTAGATCAATCCTCCCTCCTTAGGAAGAAATGGTCTCCATTGCATTGAGTTCCTGGGGGAGAGGGGAAAGCAATTGTTGAATCTGAATCTTGGTGAGTTGCTTGCCTTGCTGGAGACGTCGAGTTGCTTGGTTTGTTGAAGATTGTCACGAACCTATGGTTGGAAGGGTTGCACTTTTTTAACCAGTCTGGCTACATGAGATGATTGTGTGTAGAAGGAATCTTTGTGCTTTGTTGCAACCTTGTCGACCTAGTTCTGTTGGATAGAAGGTGCTTGGGGCGAGGCTGTAGCAGTTGCAGTGTCCTTATGTTCCCCTTTTTAATAGATTGTAAAGAAGATGAATTTTGCAATATGAGATACTACCTTGCGGCACTGCTTAGGTGGAACAATAGCTGGAACTACCTTCGATATTCTGTAGAGATGACCCCCAAGAGAAACAATGACACTCCGGGGTCGAGACTCATAAATAGAATGGCGCTTCCACATATATGGCTGGCCTAAGAGAACATCACAAACATCCAGTGGGGAAACATCACATAATACTTCATCCCTGAAGGGTTGGATGTCATATGACAATCGACATTGTTGGCTGACACGAAGATCTCATCCTTGGCGAAGCCACCCAATGTTGTATGGTTGCGGGTGTGGTGTTGTCGACAATCCCAATTGTTTGACGACCTTTGCTAATATGAGGTTCTTTTGGCTTCTGCTATCAACAATAAAATGCAGTGGGGTCCCCTTCACCCATATCTGTGAATGAAAAAGGTGTTCCCCCTCTTCAGGATCTATTGGTTCTTCTGGTTGAATTTTTGCGGTCGCGACAATAGCAGTGGGGTCTGCATCGATGATCTTTCTTTTACCAGTATTTTCATAGTTTATGTGAGGGGAAATTGAGGCCATGTCATAGCTACAGTTATAATGATTAGGATTTAGGTAGTTTCATAGTTAATTGCTAATCACCCACAAGTAGGTTTTTGATGTAACTCAAAAGATCACATCTTGGTTTAATGGGACAGTTGGAACTTGGGACGAAAGAAAACAGTCTTCTATGGTAAGTGTTAAACAATGTTTTATGTCAAAGGATTCTATTTCTTCTTTATGACAATGATTGGTGGACTGTGGTACCCTCAATATGTGAAGAGCCATACACCCACATAGTGAATCCCTGATTTACTGAATCTTTGATCACATTTGAATATGTTATGGTACAACCTCTAAATGTGCGATAAATGTGAATATTTGAAATATACTATAGATTGTGTGAAATTAATATGGACGACCAATTTACACAATTTCCCTTCTTTTTAAACATGCCTATTATTTTTCCCCTTCCTAATGGATGTGTAAAATTTAGATTTTAATTTTTTTTTTAAGGCCAAATTCTAATTGACACTTCTCTGATGGGCCAAACCCCTTTGGAAGGGCCCATACAGGTTCAAATTTGAATGCTAATGGCATCCCTAGTAAATCTATTGGCATTAATTTGTGTGCCTAAGCTAGGTTGATTCAAACTAGGCACCTATTAGCACATAACTAGCCAAATGTATAGTTGATTTGGTTAGATTCATGTCGATAGGTGTCTGATTCAAATCCCCCTAGGTTAGATGAACTAGTACATGCTGACAGTTTATAAGAGATGCCATCTATAAATGCAATGAAGCATCATTTAGGTTTTCTTGGGGAAAAATAATTATTATTTACTATTTTTTTTAAATATTTTTTATGACATATAATGTTGAAATGAACATCTAATATGTTTTTCTTAAATTTTGATTTTTTAAACCATTTTAAAGAAATATTATATATTATAATAATAGAAATTGATATATTTAATCATTTCGTGATCCTTTAGTTTTGAATGTATAAATGACATCATAATACTACTAAAAATTATTACGTAAAAGATAATATTTTACATACTAAAATCATGCAAATGCATAAGAACATATATTATTTGTTGTAAACATTATGTTATTAATTAAAACAAAAAAAAATCACATAGTTATACAATGTTATTAATTAAAACAAAACAAAAAAAAATCACATAACTATACAAATTTTTTATAAATAAAAATAATGTATTTTAAAAAATTATTCGATTTTAATATCTTGCACTTCTTCAAATTATTTATCCATGTACTTCAACTCACCCCTCCATTTCAACTCACCCCTCCATTTAAAGAGATTCCTATATTTTAAGTTTTTCATTACCATTAATTATCCAATTTTAAAATGAAAATTGGAGGACAACTTAAATAAATGCGAATGATTAAATTATGGGTAAGCTATAAAAATGAATCAGATAATGAATGAAAAGTGTACAAAGAAAATTAGATTGTGACAATGTTTCTATTAATTTGTTTCGTGACAATGTTTATATTAATTTGTGAATGATTTGTACATTTCTTCGTGTAGAAAGAGCATTAGAGAGAAACAAAATAATTGACTATTCTGTCTTCTATTATACTTCATATAATACGTTGTATACATAGAATTACATGCAATTGCAATAAGGTCCATTTGTGTATACATAGAATTACATGCAATTGCAATAAGGTCCATTTGATTGTTAACTGGTAGTTAAATTTTGTAACTTTCGATGATGTTTTCTCTAATGACATGCCACATGTTGCTTGCATGTGAAATGATCCTAGTGATAATAGAGTTTAGACACTTAAACACATAGTGTGTGACATGCATACCAATGAAGTGTGCACATGGTGTCATAATGTTCATGCTATAAATAATTTTTCATGCATAATAATAATTCAGTGTGATAAATGTTGTGGAGTTTTTACAAGTGTGGGGGCATTATCCCTTGACCCCCCTCTCAACAATGAGAGAAGTTTACTAGGGGTTCTTCCCCTTGGATTTTAGGGAGGTCATTGTAAAATGTTTTCACGTGCTATTTCAAATAATTGGGGGTTGAGTGTTGAAATGGAAAGGGTGGAGGAAAATGGTGTAGAGGATGGACATTTTTTAGTGCACATGAGGTTGGGTTCTAGATACTCATGATTTTTCTTAGATGAACTAATATGTCATGATAAACCATGCTTCTAGCTTGCACTCACTCGTCACCTTGTGATAGACATGCAATGTGATCCAGGTGGATATTGGTGGCCACCCACCTTCTCCAATTAGCTCAAAACAATTTTCTGGAAATTTTGGTAATTTACTATTTTTAGTAGTTTTTCGGGTCCTAAACTTCCGGAGCCATTTTGAGGCCCTAAACGATGTTTTTTGAGAAAACAGAGAGCAGCATGGCTCTTAGATCGATGTTGCTCACCCAAAAGTTGTAGTCCTCGGATAGATCTTTCCAGCGAGCCATCAAGTGCCCCAAACGTAGATCGTATGCAAAAGTTACGCCCCTAGGAAGTTGACGTATCAACTACCCCCATCGAGGCCCACAAACCTTTTGGCTTTTCATCTTCCAGGGTTAGGTTTTTGGATTTTACTTATGTTAAAAAGGCCCTTAGAGCCTCATTGTAATAATCATTTTCTTGTGAATGAGTGCAGTCATCGCATCGCTTCTCAAAGATAAGCCACCACCATTCTAGCAAGTCTTTCACTTCGTATTTTTACAGTCTCTGTACATTTATTTCATTAATAGAAATCATGTATTATTGTATCGGGTCATTAATACACGATTTCATTAATAGAAATTGTGTATTACTATTTTGAGTGGTTGGAGAAGGTGGGTGGCCACCAATATCCACTTAGATCACATTACATGTCTATCACGAAGTGATGAGTGAGTGCAAGCTAGAAGCATAATTTATCATGACATATTAGTTGATCTAAGAAAAATCATGAGTATCTAAAACCCAACTTCATGTGCACTAGAAAATGTCCATCCTCTACACCATTTTCTTCCATCCTTTCTCTTTCAGCACTCACCCCCCAATTATTTGAAATAACACTTAAAAACATTTTACAATGACCTCCCTAAAATCCAAGGGAAAAAGCCCCTAGTAAACTTCTCTCATCGTTGAGAGGGGGGGTCAACGGACAATGCCCCAACACTTGTAAAAACTCCACAACATTTATCACACTGAATTATTATTATGCATGAAAAATTACTTCTAGCATGAACATTATAACACCATGTGCACACTTCATTGGTATGCATGTCACACAGTATGTGTTTAAGTGTCTAAACTCTATTATCACTAGGATCATTTCACATGCAAGCAACATGTGGCGTGTCATTAGAGAAAACATCATCGAAAGTTACAAAATTTAACTACTATTGACCATCAAATGGACCTTATTGCAATTGCATGTAATTCTATGTATACAATGTATTATATGAAGTATAATAGATAAGACAGAATAGTGGAATAGTCACTTATTTTGTTTTTCTCTATTGCTCTTTCTTCACGAAGAAATGTGCGAATCATTCACAAATTAATATAAACATTGTCACGAACAAATTAATAGAAACATTGTCACAATCTAATTTTATTTGTACACTTTTCATTCATTATCTTATTATTTTTATAGCTTACCCATAATTTAATCATTCACATCTATTTAAGTTTTCCTCCAATTTTCATTTTAGAATTGGATAATTAATGGTAATGAAAAACTTAAAATATAGGAATCTCTTTACATGGAGGGGTGGGGTGAGTTGAAGTACATGGATAAATAATTTGAAGATAGATAAATAATTTGAAGATAGTATAAGAAAGTGAAATGTAATAAAATCGAATAATCTTTTAAAATATATTATTTTTATTTATAAAAAAATTTATAACTATATAAAAATTCTTTTGTTTTAATTAATAACATTGTATAACTATGTGAAAATTCTTTTGTTTTAATTAATAACATTGTATAACTATGTTAAAATTCTTTTGTTTTAATTAATAACATCATTTTTACAACAAATAATATATATTTTTATGTATTCGCATTCTTTTGTTTTAATTAATAACATCATGTTTACAACAAATAATATATATTTTTATGTATTCGTATGATTTTAGTATGTAAAATATTATATTTTAAGTAATAATTTTTACTTGTAATCTATACATTCAAAACTAGAGTATTACTAAATGATTAAATACATAATCTTTATTATTATAATATATAATATTTCTTTAAAATGGTTTAAAAAATCAAAATTTAAGGAAAACATATTAGATGTTAATTTCAACATTATGATATGTTATAAAAAATATTTTTAAAATATAGTAAATAATAATTATTTTCTTCCAAGAAAACCCAAATGATGCTTCCCTGCATTTATAGATGGCATCCCTCATAAACTGTCAGCATGTACTAGTTCATTTAACCTAGGGGGATTTGAACCAAGCACCTATCGGCATGAATCTAACCAAATCAACTAGACATTTAACTAGTTATATACTAATAGATGACTAGTTTGAATCAACCTAGCTTAGACACAGGAATTAATGCCAATAGATTTACCAAGGATGCCATTAGCATTCAAATTTGAACCTGTATGGGCCCTTCCAAAGGGGTTTGGCCCATCAGAGAAGTGTCAATCAGAATTTTCCCTTCAAAAAAAAAAAAAATCTAAATTTTACACATCCATTAGGAAGGGGGAAAATAATAGCCATGTTTAAAAAGAAGGGAAATTGTGTAAATTGGTCGTCCATATTAATTTCACACAATCTATAGTATATTTCAAATATTCACATTTATCGCACATTTAGAGGTCGTACTGTAACATATTCAAATGTGATCAAGGTAATTACCTTTTCAAAATGAAGTTGAATAATTACCTTTTCAAAATGAAGTTGAATAATTACCATATATAGGGTTAAATGTATATGATATTACCCCAATGGGGGCATAAATTGAGTTGAATGTACATGTTATGTGTAAATATATATGTAATAGGGTTAGCCTAATAGTAAAGGGAACTCATATGTAGGTGTGAATATATAGAGAGATCATATATTCATTATTGAGGACAAGTGAATTATGATGTATGAATGTATTTGGATGTTTATAAGAGGTTCTCATATTCTTTAAAGAGTTATTGTGTAACTTATCTCTCTTATCTATCTTAGAATTGTGCTCCACGCTCCACACTCAAATTAATATACACAGTGTATACTTCTATTATGTTATAATATTTTAAGTATTTAATACATAACATAACAACTACATAAAATATTATGTTTTAATTATAGTGTATACATATGAAACTATTTCATATTTCAAGAAGGCCCTTCTGAAAAGGTCCCTTGATATCTCTTTTCGTTTATTATGTTTATGACCATGTGGAAACAATTAATTTTGAACGATAATATTTGATCTACAAATTTTAGTTGTAAAGATTATTTTAACAAAACTGATCAAATTTTTTCATATAACCCACACAAAAATCTTTCCAATCTCCAGCATAAATAAATATGTGTGTACAAGAACATTGAAGTTACAATCCATAAGTGATATATAATACTTTAAATAAAAATATCACCTTTCTATTTATTTATTTATTTTTAGCAAAAAGAAATATGCGTACCAGGACAATGAAGTAAAAATCCATAACTAATATATAATACTTTGAATAAAAATATCATATTTCTAATCTTTAGCAAAAGGAAATATTTATTATTATCCAATATAAATATTATTATTGATGTTAGGAATGGTTAGCTATAGGGGACGTGATGTAAATTAGATCACTTATTTTTGAAATCTAATTTCATTTGGGATTAGTAAAATGACTATTAGATATACTACAAGGAAAAGACTTTGTAGCAAAAGTTTTCAGTGTTATAAAATTGGTAAATTTTGTCAAAAAAAACTCCGTAAAAACATTTATTTTTTGTAGTAGATATTTTTTTCAGATATTATAACAGAACTTCATTATAACTAAAATAATATGGGTGGGTGATGTGTTTCATGGTGTATACGCACTGGTGCGTTCTCAAACATAAAGCACCCGTGCTTATATTTCAATGAAAGCATTAGGAGAGTCCTAAAATATTGGGGCACCGATGCGTTTATAAACAATAACGCACTGGTTTTTTAATAACAACAATGCACCGACTGAATCTATGATACCATGCGACAATGTGTTCTCAAACTTAAAGCATCGGTGCTTAACTTTCACAGAAAGCCCCGGGGTTGTCCAAACAATATCGGTGCATCGATGCTCTTATAAATAATAATGCATCGATGCTTTAATAACAACAATGCATTGGTCAAATCTATGATACTATGCATCAATGTGTTACAAGACAAACCCGACCCGTTCATGAAATTTAGAATGCACCGATCCAGAAGTATGACACAGAAGCACTGGTGTGCGTCTTTATTAAACATGTTGATAGGTTGTTTTTTATTATTATAATTGTTGGTTAAATTAGTATTAAGATCGGTGTTGGTTCATTATATATCATCACCAGTGTGCATTTCATTATTGCACCAGTGTTTTTTAGCATTAAACGAACCGGTTTTCATTTTCTCTTTTTAGAAACATCAACCTGTGACAGTGCAATTATTGTTAATTTTTAATTCCATTATTCATCAAAAAATGACATATATATTATAATAGTATGCATATAAATTAAATTTTGAGTAGTGCATTTGGATATGATGTTTGGATTAATTTGTTATAATATCATATTTTGCATCTCTTCATTATAATATTTATTCATTCATATACTTAATCAACGATGTAACATTTCACAACAACATTGGACAACACAATAGAATTAAATAAAATGTATTTTATTATATATGAATAAAAGGCTCTTTGTCATACAAAATGAGACACTTATTGGTAACCCCTTGTCTTTCAATTGGGACACTATGTCCATTACATTAAACAAAATGTCTAATTTTCACAGACAATTATTTCAAAAAATACAATAGCTTGCAATGATATCCAAATATATTGATCATCATTCTTCATCGAAATTGTTGTCAGTGCTCAAGCTACTTCCATGACTTGAGTTATTTGGTCGAATATTTTGTTGATTGCCTTGATTGTTTACCTATTCTTCAAGTTCCATCTACAAAAAAAAAAATTAAGTGTGTTGAGTGTATCTACATTGGTGAGAATAATGAAAACTGAAATAAAAAATATACATGAATGTAAATTGAAAAGTGACACACCATAGAAATAATTGAGTTATGAATGATACACATTCTTTCAAAATCAAATCGCATTTCTTCTCTCAACAACTCTTTTGTTGGCACATTTTCATACTTTGTTTCTTGCAAGTTTTATACCCCATAATAAATCATAGATTTAATATAAAGGGGTTTTTTTGTTCCATTAATTATAAAATGAGAGAAGTGAAACAACATATATACTTACAAATTCCACAATTGATTTTTGATATGCCAACATCTACTCACAACCCTTATTTAACCCAATGCCAATAAATTCTTTCGATGGTTCTTATTTATATGTTAGCACCTGTTTGAAGATATTCAAGGATGGTTGTTGTAAAACAACTTAAAAAATACAAAAATGAAATCTTAAGTTAATGTTATAAGGAAATAAAAATTACTCACAAACTTTGTTATCAACCATTTTCTTCCTTGATGTCCTATTTTATGTGTTGAATGGGTTCCATTTTGTTTTCTTTTCTGCAAGAAAATACTTAAAAAATAATATTTAATGCTAATTTATTTATTTATATGTACCTAATAGAAAAATTCAATGATTGCATACATTTGAAACACATTGTTGTTGAGATGGCTCCTCCATTTATTTGACCATCTCCTTGTACGCTTTTTTGGACATTCCTATTGGCATATTTCAGATATCAACTCGTTCATCCTTCGGGATTTTCATAATCTTCCTGAAAAAATTAACATGACAATAAACTATTTTTATTTTGATATATGAAAACTAAATATAACAAAATTGGTATTAATAAAGGAATGCTTTGTGTGTGTGTGTGTTCTAGAAAAGCATTTTTAGGAATATTACTTTTTGAATGATTATTTTTTGTTGTTGTATGTTTTTGCTATTACAAGTCTAACAAGTCTCATTGATCATTGCTCTGGAAACGCTTCATGTAGTTTAGATATAACCTGTTCTTGGAATCATTGGATTGATTTTTGTATTGTATGTTGAAATTACGTCTATACGTTTGTTCTACTATATCCCTCATAGTTTTGTAAAAGTTTTCCCCCTTTCATTAACCTTTAACACCACTCCTGATGAATTAGCCTTTGATGTACAAAGACGGGGATCACTCTGTTAGGGTTTGACAGTCGCACAATATAGGTTTTGACAATCACAGTCTCAATAGAGTACAGAATGGTTACCAAAGGGGGCAGGACTGGAACCCCATCACACAAGTAGGTAGTGGTGGACAGGGGGAAAGGCCCGCAGGGCATTAGTTTCAAATAACCACTAACGAGCACCTCGGTATCAGGATCAGAAAAGAACCAGGAGAGAAACTAGGAAAAAAGGGATCAAGTGGGAGAGGAAACCAGAGAAACCCATAAGGTTATGCAGGAACCAAGGAACCCCAATGGGGCAGATGGGCACAACCCATGCAAACCTAAAATAGCAATGATACCCAAGGTTATACTGGAAGACCCACAAACTCAACTCTATCGGGACTAGATGAAGACGCATGCACTAATCTGCAAGTTCATGGGGTTGTGGCCCACACAAATAACGTTGCACAACTGGATAAAATATCAATGGAAGCCAAGTGGAGAAGTGGAACTCCACCTGGGTTCGAAAGGATTCTTCACAAGAGTCTTCATGAACCTGGAGGACAGGGATAAATTCTTTTTTTTTTTGGGGGGGGGGCATATTTCCACGCCTCAGTAGGGTTGTACATGCGGCCATGGAAGGAAAGCTTCTCCCTAGAGAAAGAAACCTTTAAAAATGTCCCAGTCTTGCTGAGGTTTTACTCATTACCGCTAGACTATCAGTTGTCATCCGCCTTCGAAGAAATCAGGAACAAACTTGGAAAATACGTTAAGACATCGGAAGAAACCCTAAAAGGGAGACATACATCCTATGCAAGGATCTACATAGAGATAGATGTGTCAGGAGCACTCTCGGAAGCCATAAGCCTGGAATTCAGGGATGAGGAATGGATACAAAGCATCGATTATGAGAAGATCCCATTTAGATGCAAAAGATTCCATGAACATGGACACTTAATAAGAGAATATTCACTCAGTAAAAAACAAGAAATGGAAAACACTAAAGCACAGCAGGATGAGGACGGGTTTGTAAAACCAAACCACAGAAATAGAGCAACCAAGAAACCAAGCAAAGCCCCAACAGAAAGAAACCTGGAAGCTGGGACTAGACCAGAAGGACGGGACAAGGCTAACCAAGGGGAATAATGAGGAAAGGAAAAGACAAAAGATAGAGTAGCCAGGGAATAGGCAACTCAGGAGAACATTAATATTCCAAGCAATAAGAGAGAACAAGGAGGTAGTGCAAGACCTATGGAAGGAGGAATCAAAGACGCCAATACCCCAATGCAAGAGGCAGATGGAGATTCAGATATGACACCAAGAGAGGTAGGCATGGAAGATCCTGATCCCAGAGACATTGTGGAAAGGGGAGGCATGGATCTTCCGAACATCCTGGAGAAATGGAAAAAGTAGGGAGTAGACAATGTGTCAACGGAGCAACTAGATCGTATCCAGTACCTTTTCCTTCTAAGGGAGGAAGAAAAATACAAAGGGATCAAGCGTACGCATAGCGAGATAGGACACCTTGGAATCAAAGCAGGCAAGGGAAACCCACAACATTCACCCAAGCAGACGAGGCGAAAGAAAGGAAGGAAGGAAATCAAACAATGTATCCCTACAAGAACTAGGAGCCCTGCTGATAAATTCAGGTAAGATCAAAAAACGCTTTCCCAACTCCTCCCCACATGTTTAAATGAAGATTATCACATGGAATATAAGAGTCCTAAACAGCCCATAAAAGTAAAGAATACTCAAAAATAGACTGAGGAAGGAACAACCTGACCTCTTTTTCATTCAAGAGACAAAATGCACTGTAGACAGAGTGAAAACAATCAGTAAAAAACAATGGAGCAAGTACCATATGTTGGTTTTCGAAGGCCAATAGATGGAAAGTGGTATAATCACCTTATGGAACCCACAATCACTGAACCTACTAGCAATTGAAGCTACGAGACACACACTCTCGGTTAACATGAAAATTATAGGTAACACTGAGGCGATTCTATGCACCAATGTGTATGGTCCCTAGAGGTTGGAGGAAAAAACGAGAATGCTCGTAGACCTAGAAAATCTAAAGGCTAGATCTCGCAACCTCCATTGGATCTTGGCATGGATTTCAACATAATCATGACACTTGCAAAGAAAAAAGGGGGCACCAGGAGACTGGATAGATATGAGGAGGGATTCTTAGCTTTCATTGATGCAATGGAGATGGTAGACATCCGAACCAACAATGGCTAGTTCAGCTGGAATAACAAACGAAGTAATCAATACCAAGTAGCTACAGGGACAGATAGATTCCTGGTGTCGGAATCCATCATTCTGTAGGGAATAACTTTATATTGTAGCATCCTACCATAGGGGGGTTCAGACCATTGGCCAGGCCAATTGGAAGCAAATTTCCAAACTAGTCCGAAGAACAGACCTTTTAGATTTGAGAAATTCTGGATCAAACATCCCACCTTTAAGGAGCACATCAACCAATGGTGGTGGGAGGAATTACTGGATCAAGAGACAAGGATGTTCAAACTTTATAAGAGACTCAAGTACATCAAACAAAAACTCAAAGAGTGGAACAAGGAAATATTTGGGAACATAAACCAAGAGAAAAAAAATATCGAGGATAGAATGAGGATACTCCAGGAACTCTATGTAGATGAGGGTTACACAGAGGATCGAAAAAGAGAAGAGATCCAAATAACCCAGGAATGGGAAGAAAGATGCAAACAGGAAGAAAATCTCTGGAACCAAAAGTCCAAAATCAGGTGGCTAAAGGAAGGGGAGCGGAATACCAAGTTTTTTCATAGAACCACCATTGCAAGAAGAACCCACAACAAAATCCTGAAAATTAGGGATCAGGATGGGATCGAAAGAGAATCCCACAAATAAATTGAAAATAAATTGGTCAATCACTTCCAGAGGATAGCTCAGGAACCCAATAAAGACAGAACTGAGGCCCTACAAAGGATAACTCAACACATCCCCAAGATGGTCACAGAGGAACAAAACATCAATCTAAATAAACCCATAACAAAGGAGAAAATTGACCAAGTGATTCAAGAGTGCCCAATGGAAACGCCTCAGGCTCAGATGGCTTCATGGTGGAATTTTTCAAATCCTGTTGGGAAGTGGTTAAACATGATATTTGTGGGGTGGTGGAAGACTCCAGACATTTGTCCTTCGTCTTGAAAGAGTTAAATTCCAAAATGATCACTCTATTCCCAAAATAAAATGAAGCAAGGACCCTAGATCGCTACAGGTCGATAGCTTTATGCAATGTTGTTTACAAGATAATCTCCAAAGTCATAGACAATAGATTGAAACCACTCCTACCCACATTGATTTCACAGGAGCAGACAGGTTTCGTAGAAGGAAGACAAATACTTGATAACATCATCCATACCCATGAAATTATACACACACTAAAAAGCCAAAGGAGAGGGGCGATGATAATCCAACTTGACCTGGCGAAGGCTTACGACAAGATTAGTTGGCACTATATGGCCAAAACGTTGGAAGCCTTTGGTTTTGAACAGCACTGGATCAACTGGATTTTCAATATAGTCTCAATGACAAGCTACTCGCTCCTAATGGCCTTCAAAATGCTTCTGGACTTTTGGCCTTCTCACCTTCAAGAGGCATCAGACAAGGAGACTCATTTTCCCCCTTCCTGCTCATTCTGATGATGGAAGGGCTCAGCAGAAGCATAAAAAGTGCAACTGCAACAGGGGAACTAAAAGGAATCAAACCCTTTGAATATTTCCCAACCTCCACACACCAACAGTTTGTTGATGACACCCTTATCCATGGCACACCCATAGTCAAGGAAGAAAAAACCTATCAAAGAATATTAGAAGACTTTGGGGAAGCCTCAGGGGTGGAAATCAACCACTCCAAATCCATGATCTATTTCTTCAACACTAATCCTACAATCCAAAGAAACCTAGCCAACATTTTGGGGTTTGAACACAAAATGCTTCCAACGAAATACTTGGGAATCCCCCTGACAGACAGAGCATGAAAAATGGCAATGTGGGAAGGAGTGATCAACAAACTGCAGGAGAGGGTAAAAAATTGGACTTACAGACATAAATGATTTTAGAGGCTAAATTTTTCAAATGGGCTAATTTTCCATGGTTTTTCCAAAAAAAAGATACGCCAATTTCCATTTTTTCTAAACATGATTCGCCCAAATTCCATAGAATAAAATTATTTTACCTTAAAAATTGCCAAAATTTTATAGAAACTATATAAAATCCTTAGAAATTTGAATATTTTTAGAAAACTATCGCCAAACATTTTACATTTTGCATATTAAGGACTAGTAATATTATCCCAAGTTTCTATATTTTAATACAAATTTCCATCCTTAAGATCATCCCTCCTTACATAACTCTCAACCTGGCAAGGAGGCTTATCCTCACCAAAACGGTCCTACAAGAAATTATCGCATATATGATGTCAGTGTTCCCTGCTCCCAAAGAAATACTTCATAAGATAAGATCCATTCAAAGAGATTTCCCGAGGTGATGAAAATAAAAAGAAATGGACCCTAGTAGCCTGGGAGAAGGTTTTTCAACCAAAAGGCAAAGGCGGTCTGGGGTTACAAGACCCACAGGTAACCAGCAAAGCCTATGGGGAAAAACTCTAGTGGAGATGGGTCAAGGAAAAATCAGTTCCATGGTCAAACCTCTGTAAGGACAGGTATGCCCCGAACATCAATGATCAAGACCGAATTCGGCTCATGGGCACAAGGGAGGGATCAACCATCTGGAATCTCTCCTAGTGCAACAAGAATTGGATTCATTAACATAGCTTATGGGAATTCAGAAATGGTCAAACTACCAAATTCTAGGAGGACGCGTGGCAACAGAAACCCATAATGGAAAATACAGATAGGGAGGAGCTCCAATAGGAAATGATTGCGCAAGGAAAAACAACAATCCATCACTGCAAACAGACAGAGTGCAATTGAAGGATCTACCACGGACACAAGGGCAAGGAAAGGAAGAATCCCTGTGAAGTGAGGTATATGTTGAGTGTTATCCCTGATATCTAGGGATAACTAGGAGATCATGTCTCGAGGCCCACGTGGTCCTAGACATGGAGTACCGAGAGCGAGATTGACTTGAGTATGGCCTTGGAGGGCCCATCTTTCTTCTTCTTAGCCAGACTTGTCCTGTCAGCAGTAGCAGCTTCCATCACTACCGGCCTGGGCTTGCATCAAAGAGGACTCTTGCTCCATGAAGTAATTGGTCCGAAGTATCATGGTATGTGTCATATTTGATTGTTATAACCTTCTTATATATGCATTAGCTTCCTTTCATTTCGGATGACTGCTTGGATCTTACACTAATCCACTTGACCATTCTTGGGGTGATTGATGGGGTAACTTAGCAAGCTAGTATTCAAGGGTTTTGGTTATCCACCAAGGGGGATTTGCAGAGCCATCGTCCGCTCCCACCATCTTATCACTTTTACATCTTATACCCTGCTCATCCATCCCATTCCCCTAGTCTGGCCATTAGGATGACCTCTTAGGGTACACTTTGTCTTGTGGGAAGAAGGGGCTAAAGGCCCAGGGGGTAAAAGTAGCTGGTAAAAGATAAAATCCATAGGAAATAAAACCTAGAGATGCTTAGCCCATGGGATCCCTGAGAAGGCAATAAAAATCCTCTCGATAAGAAACTAAGGGACCCTAAGAAAAATGACAAAATAAATAAATGCAAGACCTAACCAAGAGGATGGGAGGTCTCATCACGNNNNGAGCCGGCCCATTATGTTCATAGGTATTTAGCAGTATGACATTGCCACTACCTGGTCACCAAACCAGGGCAGTGACCTTTGGTTGCATGGCCAAACGAAAGGGGGTCTCATCATGAGCTAGCCTTCTCATTTCTGCGAAGATACTAGTGGGTAATGTTGTCAGCTCTGGCCACCAAGCCAAGGCAATGTCCTCTGGTCAGACCTTGTAGTAAAAAGAAAGAAATAGAAGAAAGATAAGGCAATAAAAGGGCTTGGAAAAAATGCATCCATGATGGGTACAGCTCGCCTCCTACAA
>CBVK0100184980.1:0-12480 GCA_900067695.1 Picea abies
GGAGCACCACCACTCCTTCCCCCTAATCAAGTATGCATCATCTCATCTAACATAACTCACACGGAGGATGCTCTTCCTCCTCAAGAGGTTTCAGTCATTCCTGACGTCTCAATAGTCACAGAACCACTCCAGCCGGAGCCTCCTGCGCACTCGTCGGACCCAACAGTCCACGAATCCACATCCCCTCAGGGACATAGTCCCAGTCGGGAGACAGTTCCCCAAACCCTTAATCAAATTCCCTTCTTTTACCCTCCACCTTGTACCGAAGATTTCCAGGTAGCCGCAACACTCGCACTACCTAATATGGTGTTAGCAATCCCAGTGTGGTATTTACATCCACCTGAGATGGTCCCTCGCCCATCCCTTCCTGCACAGGAAGGCTTCCTCATGACGATTCCCATCCTTACCCCCACAACCCCTATACTCCCTAACCCCCCTGCTACAGCTGGGGGCAGGAGAAAGAAGAAGGAGCCCTCAACTCCACTTCCCCCATGCATCCCACCACCTTGCGCATTATGTGAGAAAGAGGGTCACCAAACCAACAATTGCCCATCCCTACCTGAATTACGGAATTTGATTCCCCCCACTCCAACTCCTACAACACCCGTCACTACTGCTAGTCCTACTACCACCCAACCTTCCAGTAGTAAAGGGTTGAGGACCAAATTTTCTTGTGCTATCTGTTCAGAATACGACCATTATACCCATCATTGCCCAGCACTGCCACGCTTCCGGCAAACATTAGCGGTTGTACGCCAAAACTTCCAGAACAACCCGCAACCTACTACGTCCTCTCCAACAAATATCACTGACATCCGTTATGTCACCACTTCAGTCAATGAACGTATGAAATGCCCATGCTCTCTCTGTGATTCATTGGCTCATTTTACATACCAATGTCCTATGATCCTTGCATACAGGCAACGTTAATCGGCCCTGCTTCATCACCCCACAAAGATGACCAATGACCTTACCTCGTCACTATCGGATCTTTATATCATCTCTCCCGAACCCTAAGCACTCCCAACGCCTCCATGGTTCTTAAATGATGTCTATGAGGATTCACCCCGCAATCCCCCAAACTCTCCTGCTCATTCCCCTACGGAGACTTTCCACCCAACCACCACGGGTACTCCTCAATACTTCAATATATGGTTCATGTCGAGTGAACCCTCATCACCTGCTCGCACCACTCCCCTTGCTTCTCCAGCAGGGGGCAATCACACTAGCACTGAGATTACTCCTCATGACCCCTTGTATTCCAGGTGTTTCCAATGCGACGAGGAAATACTAGAAGAGCTACACTACCCAGACTCTCCCTGGGACGCACTACATCATCGTGCACTCTTCCTTCCATAGGAAGCCCTCATGCCTCCTAACCAAAACCCCATTTACGCGGTCGAAACCAAAGATTTTATCCCATCCGAGCCTATCGATTGGTTCAACAATCCCATTCCTGCCCCTGATGCATTTAAAGAAGGTAATATGGCCAACATTTCCCCCACCATCAAAATCGACATTTCCATTAAAAACGGCATCATCGAAGAAATCATCATTGGAGCTGCTTGCACTCATCACCATTCCAGGAGCCCAAGGTGTCCATTTTTCAAACCGTCTTCAGCCATGGGATCAACATCCCACCACCTACATCATAGCTGTCCCTGGGTAACTTTTCCTCCTGATCCCCCGGGGTGCCTTTTTTTCATATCATGGTCAGGTACGCACGTGCATTGTCACATTTTTCAAATAGATGCTCATATCTTTGATTCTCTTCAGATATTGTTCACTTTAGGTATTTGGTTGTTATGTGCGCAGGTACTTGCTCATCGGTCATCAACATCATCCCTTCAGGTATATATTCAACACTGGCATGTAGTCCCTCCCACTGTATTTCATTTACATTTCCAGTCACACCCACTGATATTGACCTTTAGGATCCTCTTTCCCGGCTCTGCAGTACCCACACCTCCATTTTGCATCTTCGGTGTTGTAACCCAGTAGCATTCTCACCCACATGAGTTGTCCCATTCATAGCACCTTTTTGGCACTTTTTGACACTCATGTTGTTCTTCATTACCCTTTAGGGATGGGAGTCCCCATAGTTTTTCATCATGTCGTGAATCAACCACATACTCCTTCTCCTCATTTTTCTAGCTTCCCATATGGACTCCTAGATCATCTCTTTATGGTTCTATTCTTTTTTACCTGCACCTCCACAAGATCATGAACCCTCCATTTCATCCACCATCAGTTTGCCCATCTGCGAACCTATCTTCATTTCACCTACCTCATACAGAAACTCACCAATGGGGCCCCCACTCTTCATCTATTTTCCAAGAAATTTTTGTCCTCCCTAGGGCACTCATTTCACACTGGGGCACCCGTTTTTGTATTTGTACATTTTTCCCAAATTATTCATTATTTATTGTACAAATGCCTTTATTCCCAGTCATTACATTTTCTTTTGTCGTCACCGTTGGCGACTTGCTTCCTTTTTTTTGGCCACATGCAACCCATGTCACCCTCGGTTGGAGCATTGCTTCTCATCTACCCTTACCGACATTGTAGTGTCCCTAAGTTCGAGCCCTGTTACAGATCATGTTATATGCAAAGAATTGTAAATATGTTCTATAGGTTGGTGAGCCAAGTTTTATATAAGCGGTAGGCTTATGTGTTTTGTTAGGCCAGGGAGCCTAAGTGTTGAAGGCTAGGAGCCTGTGGATGTACTTGTATGTATGCAGGTCAATTAATAAAATATAAATACCGCCAGTGCAGATCGACCACGATGAATGAGTGATGGGGGACTGAGCATCCACAGAATGGGCAAGGAACTAGGGGCTAAAAGGTGGGAAAAAGGGTTGAGTGCTAAGCCTAGGGGCTTAAGCCTAGGAAATAATATTTTAATATTATTTCCAGAAAAAGACATGTGCATTTTTTTTTATCCTAAGTTCCTGGCAAAGGAAGGAATGTGCAAAGGGGATGCACGTTGTGGTAGGGATGCAGTTTCCAGGGTGACAAGTGTCATCCCTAGTGCATGCAAATAAAAGCCTTGAACTAAACTGTTGGGGGGGGGGGAACGCTCTCCTCCATTCTGAACTGAACCTTTGTGCGTGGAACCGTACGACCTCTGTCGGATATCCTGATTCATCTCTGAACCCGTTAAGATGCTTTTTCCTGAGGAAAAATGGGTATTACCCTGTCCAGAGCTATGAGTCTGTATCTGTCCCAGACAATCCCGAGTGCGTATACCCTGAACCAGAATTCCCTGTGTTGAACTCAAGTGGAAGAATCCCTGGTGGTTCGGGAAATTGAACTAGCCTGTGTGTGAAGCCCGCTCCAAAATCATCTCTGTGAGATCATTCCGTGATTTCCAAGCCGTTGTTGGAAGTATTGTCTGTTTTTTCTGTGGATTGTTGTGAATGCGCAGAACTGGACTGCGTGAGGCTTGTTGGTCTGTGACCAACCCCTCCATGTGAGGGAGTGCACAGAGGGAGAAGAGGACTCTTGGAAGGAATCCCTGTAGCTGCCATAGAGCCCAGAGAATTTCGGTCCGGTTTGTTCCTGTAACCCAAGGTAAGGGAGACTGGCAGCCGAAGGACTGTCTAGGTGACAGAGAAGGTGCACTCTCCTGGGGTGGAACAGGCATGTGGGGAATGAGGGTCGGTGTGTAGTGAGCGTGGGAGATTCCTAGGAGAGCTTCTTCCTGGTGAATGTGTATGTGTTATCTTCCCTATAACCTCAGCCTAAGTCTAGATTCCTTGTCCTGGGGTGGAGCTCGGTCCCAGCTCGGGGGTGACCTACTGTTGAGCTGATGAACAGTGTGGTCTAAGGCTGGGAGGTTCGTGGAAGGCCTGCATTTGGTTGGTGATTTCTCCAGCTGATAAAAGATAAGTATTCTGAATTATGATTTAACACGTTTGGCATGACTGTGTTGTTTATATTATCATGTTTTCCACTGTGTAAATGAATTAATGATGAATGCTATGGAACATTTAATTATAGAAGTACCCATATATTTTACTCTGAGTTTTAAGTGTGTTTAAATGTGTTAAATGCATTTGCTTATAATTCCATGTAAGGAATGGTAAACTGAGAGGTTGGGAAACCTGGGTAGTGAAGGGTACACTACAAATTGGTATCAGATCCAAGGTTATGACACTGAGCCTAGATGGGCCAGTAGAGTGGTCTTTGGACCGAAAATGTGAAGAGAAATTGGGCCTGGAATGGCCAATTTTGGATGTTGGTTGCTCCAGTGTGTCAAGTTGTGGCTTGACCACGATTATAAGCTCAGGAGGTATAGCGGTACTATGAAACTGCAGCTGGTGCAGTCTATGACCATAGGGAGACAGGTTTCTACACCAAGGTTGTTAGAACTGTCGGATCTGTTCGGGAGGGAAAGCAAACCCTTGCAACCGCCAGATCTGGAGAACGTTCACGAGGTTTAAAACCTCTTGATACTACACAGGAGTTTAAACTCGGGAGGATTGTGAGTCGTAATATCCCTGTGGGATTACCCGTCAACCGTCTGAGTTGACAGAAGTTGCGGAGGACTTAAGTCCTCATGGGTAGAGGAGAAGTCCTGAAGAGGCGTCGGGATATTCAAACTAAAGAGAATCGAGACCCTGTGATTCTCGAAAACTTGAGGAGGGATCATAGCCATAAATCTCGGGAGGACACGTGTCAGAATCCTGGAGGGAGTCGAAACTCGGAGAATCGGAGTTCTCGAGCATGTAGAAATCTTGTCACACAAAATCGCGATCCACGAATTCGCGACAAGATCCGGACCGTTCATTTAGTGGACACGTGGCGGAGATCTGCACCATCAGGGAAAGTCTCGACAAGGAGTAAATCCACCGGTGATTGAGGTTCATCGGGAAAGTCCCGATAGAAAGGTCATTCATCGAAAATCGAGATTTGAGAATTCGGGAATCGAGAAATTGAGAACCCCGATGACGAGTGAGCCATACACTTTGAAACCCCAAACCCCGAAAACCCGAAAAAAGCGTATGACTGTGGTCATATGAACAAGGGTCACATGGACCTGACTTGATCACGAAGGGATAAAGCGAAAGGCACGTCGAATATCGGGCATCGAGATATCGGAGAATCCGGAGGCAAAGGTTTCGAGCACGGGAAAATCGCGATACGCGATTTCCCGATAAGGCTTAGGTGCGTGGGGCCACACCGACTGACAAGAGGACAGGTGGCATATTTATAGCAACAGGAGAAAGGATTGTTGACAAGTCAACGACTGGGACCCATCGGAGATCCCGTGAGTGTATGAGCTTGATGTTGAGATCACCGAAACCTCGAGGAGTGGTTTGATTAAGGTCATACAGTGTGGTTGCATGATGAGGCTCTAGCCCGGAGGGATAGCACGGACGAAGTCCATCGGAATTTGGGAAATCGGGGATTCCACTGTCAAGCGTTTTGGGCGCATTTATATTTGCGAAACCCTGAACGCCGATAAGGGACAAGGCCAGGGTCACGAGTCATCGATCACATAGGCCAGGGCTGAGCTTGGAGGACTAAGGCTTATCGGAGGTCGAGAATCCGAGAGGATAGTAAACCTCGACATCAGGAGTTGCGAAACTCCGAAACTGGAAGTCCCGAAATAACTGAATTAAAGTTCGGACACCCGAAAAACACAGAGCCATACAGAACTCAGAAAACTTGTGAAGCTGAAATAACTTTCATTCTTGTTCGTATTAATTATGAATAGTGTGGGATATTCATGAAGTTTAATGGCCTGACAATTTGAATTGGATTGCACAGTGTGTGTTCCGAATACAACAGAGGCCAAAACTCCAGACAATCAACGCCAAGTATGGAGTGGGGAAGAATGCCAATTATCCTTGAAATGGAAGATGATCAAGAAGGAAAGGATGTTAACCAAGGAGTCGAGGGATCACACTCTAATGGGCATGGAAAAGAGATGGATAAGGAAGGACATATGATGAAAATCATTGAAGGGTTACAAAGAGAGGCCAAGGAATACCGAGATGATAGCCGAAGCTCATGAAAGTCAGAGATCGGCAAGGGAAATTAAACTTAAGATTCATGCAGAGTCTAGAAAGAATAGAGAAGAAAATTGAGAAAGGAAGAGACTCAAGTACGACGGAGAGTCGCAGAACTCATGGGGAAAGAAGAAGATCGAGGAGTGGTAGTCGATATCATAGTCGCTCCCAAAAACGTTCTGACAGTAAGACACACAGCAGTTTAAGCCCATCACCTACCAGAAAACATCAGAAATCTGGAAGGGAGGAATTGAAAGGAGAAATGAATAAAATTAAACCTCCAACATTTGATGGGGAGCATAAGAAGGAGGAAGATGCTGAGACATGGTTGCTTGGCATGAAGAAATACTTCCAGCTACAGAATCATTCTGCTCATGCAGAAGGAAGAATTGCAATGTACCAATTGAAAGGAAAGGCATCTATGTGGTGGGATCAGTTTGTGCAGGTGCAGCACATCAAAGAGAAAGAGGTTACTTGGAAGGAATTCAAGAGGTATTTCGAGAAGAAATACTTGACAAAAAGGTATTATGACAGAAAGATGAAGGATTTTTTCGAACTCAAACTGGGCAACATGACCATTGATGAGTATGAACGAAGTTTTCTGGAACTACTGAAGTATGTTCCATTCATCAAGGATGAGGCTGTCAAAATTCAGAGGTATCTGAGTGGACTACCACCTTCCATTGGTGACAAGATTCAATATGATGATCCCAAGACCATGGAAGAGACCATAAGAAGGGCGAAATGCCTATATGAACATCAGAAAGAAAAACCTACCTTTCAGAAGGCTTGGGAGGACCAGAAGAGGTTTAAGAAGGAACAGAGTCAGAAGGGAAGCAAGCCTTCCTTTTTCAGAAATAGTCCTTGGGGACAGTCAACTTTTAAAGAGCCCAGAAAAGTTGAAGGGAGCGAACAAATGTCAAGGCCTCCAACCATGGAGTGTTGGGGCTGTAAAGGGAATCATAGGTACAGAGACTGCCCTCACAGAAAGGACAAGGTAAGGACTGTCCACGCTATTCACCAGGCTAAAACAGTGGAGGATATGGGCAGCAGAATGCCGAGGATCTATGCAGCCCTAGACAACAGACAAGCATAATTTCAATCACACATGATTGAAGTGGAAGGTATGATCAACAACCGACCACTTGTTATTTTGATTGATTCAGGGGCTAGTCATAGTTATGTAGATCCTAGGGTGGTGGAAAGTTTGCATCTAACGAAGAGAAAACATGAGAAGTCTTGGTTAGTGCAGTTAGCCACATGGACCAAGCGAAAGGTCACTGAATTGGTTAAGTCATGTTCAGTGGACATGAAAGGAATGAGCACTAAGGCTGAATTGAACATTCTGCCTTTAGGCTCATATGATTGCTTAATTGGGATGGACTGGTTGGACCAGCACCATGCCCTTCTGGATTGCCGAAACAAGAGATTTACATGTCTGGACGAAGAAGGAAATCAGGTAACAGTCCAAGGAATTCCCAGAGCCGTGGCTGTTAGAGAAATCTCAGCTATGCAACTAAAGAAATGTTACCGAAAAGGCTGTCAATTATTTGCAGCCTGGGTGGAAGAAGTATTCCAAGATGCGGTCTCAAATCTAGAAGACCACAGGGTGCTCAAAGAATTTGAAGACGTGTTTCAGGAGGTGCCTAGACTACCTCCAAAGAGGGACATCGATTTTTCTATAAATCTGATGCCTGGAGCAGCTCCAGTTTCGAAAGATCCTTATAGGATGAGCACACCAGAGCTGAAAGAGTTGCAACTGTAGCTCGAAGAGCTATTGAAGAAAGGCTACATTCGTCCCAGCGTGTCACCGTGGGGAGCCCCAGTCCTATTTGTGAAGAAGAAAGATGGGACATTGAGGCTGTGCATCGACTTTAGGCAGTTGAATAAAGTCACGGTCAAGAACAAATATCCTCTGCCAAGGATTGATGATCTTTTTGATCAGTTAAGGGATGCAAAAGTATTTTCGAAAATAGATCTTCGATCTGGGTATCACCAAGTGAGGATAAAAGATGAAGACATCAGCAAGACTGCCTTCAGAACAAGGTACGGTCATTATGAGTTCATTGTGGTGCCGTTTGGATTGTCCAACATGCCTGCTGTCTTCATGTGCTTAATGAATGGAGTGTTCAGAAATTATCTGGACAAGTTCATCATAGTCTTCTTGGATGATATCTTGGTGTACTCCAAGACAGAGGAAGAACACGAACAACATCTTAGAATGGTGCTGCAGGTGTTGAGAGAACACCAGCTGTATGCAAAATTGAGCAAGTGCTCATTTTACCAAAAGCAGATCCATTATCTGGGACACATTATTTCCGAAGAGGGGATCGTTGTGGATCCTGAGAAGGTACAGGCCATTCAAGAGTGGCCAACACCAAGAAATGTAATAGAAGCTAGATCCTTTATGGGTCTGGCAGGTTATTATAGGAGGTTTATAGCTAGATTTTCAAGGATAGCTCATGCTATCACTTCCTTGCAAAAGAAGGAGAAGAAGTTCCAGTGGACGGAACAATGTGAGAACAACTTCCAGCAATTGAAGCAACTACTCACTAGTGCTCCAATCCTAAATATTGTTGATCCAAGTAAGGATTGTGTAGTATGCACGGATGCGTGCAAGGAGGGGCTGGGAGGAGTTCTCAGCCAAGAAGGATTTGTAGTTTGCTATGAATCCCGGAAGCTAAAGGAACATGAAAAGAATTATGCCACTCATGATTTAGAGCTGGCAGCAGTTGTCCATGCATTGAGGAAATGGAGACATTACCTCATGGGCAAGAAGTTCGAATTAAGAACAGACCACAACAGTCTGAAATACTTATTTGATCAGCCAACCTTAAATGCCAGACAAATTAGATGGCTGAAATTTCTGTGTGAATATGACTTTGATATCAGGTATATCAAAGGGAAAGACAATAAGGTGGTTGATGCACTCAGCAGAAAGGTGCATGAATTACATGCTACAGCCATTAGCATGTACATAACTGAGTTGAAAGACAGAATTCTTGATGCTGTGAATGCTGATTTGCAGTACCAAAAATTGGTAGCAAAGCTACAGCAACAGGAGAAACCGCAAACCAAGGAAAGTTATACCTTGGGAACTGATGATTTGCTTCTGTAAAAAAACAGAGTATATGTACCTAATGACCAAGAGTTGAAGCTGGCAATTCTAAAAGAAATGCATAATGTGGCTTATGCTGGTCATCCTGGGTATCAAAAGACTGTGGCAGCAATCAAAAGCCATTATTTTTGGCCTGGTATGAAGAAGGAATTTGTTGAATACATCGCCAGATGTATGGAATGCTAGAAGGTCAAGGCTGAGCACAGACACCCAGCCGGGTTGTTGCAACCTTTACCTATTCCTGAGTGGAAGTGGGATGTGGTAACCATGGATTTTATCACGAGATTTCCCAGAACAAGAAAGCAGCATGATGCAATCATGGTGGTGGTGGACAATCTTACTAAAGCTGCCCATTTTATTCCACTGAAAACCACCCACAGAGCAGTAGATGTTGCTGATATCTTTTTAAAAGAATTTGCACACTTGCATGGAATTCCTAAGACAATTGTGTCTGATAGGGACCCGAAATTCACTTCGAATTTCTGGAGAGGACTGTTCAAGGGATTTGGGACGAATCTGAACTTCAGTACAGCATACCATCCTGAGTCTGATGGACAGACAGAGAGGGTAAATAGAGTAATAGAAGATATGCTGAGAATGTATGTGATGGATAAACCATCAAGGTGGGAAGACTACTTGCATTTGGTAGAATTTGCTTACAATAATGGGTACCATGCATCTCTGAAGATGAGCCCATTCGAAGCACTTTATAGAAGAAAGTGCAACACTCCAGTGAGCTGGGATAATCTAACTGACAGAGTATTTGTTGGACCTGAACTACTCAAAGAGATGGAAGATCAGATGATCAAAATCAAACAGAATTTGAAAGATGCCCAGAATAGGCAAAAAAGCTACGTTGATAGTAACAGAACCCATAGAGAATTCAAAGTGGGTGACCATGTTTTCCTGAAAGTGAAAGCTAGCAGAAGTTCCCTGAAATTGGGAAGTTGCGCCAAGTTGGCAGCGAGATTCTGTGGGCCATTTGAGATCTTGGAAAGGATTGGGCCAGTTGCATACATGCTTGCATTACCTGCATCTATGACTGTACATAATGTGTTTCATGTTTCACTGCTTAAGAAATATGTACCTGATGCTAATCATGTTATTGATTGGACTGTGATTCAGGTGGAACCAGAAGGTGTCCTGCAAGTGCATCCTGTGTGCATATTGGATAGGAAAAACAAGTAGCTCTGAAATCGAGCCATAGAGCTTGTAAAGGTCCAGTGGACCTGGTACGGTCCTGAGGATGTGACATGGGAGCATGCAAATATTATGCGGGAAGAGTACCCACATCTTTTTGAAAATTTTGAAGGACACGCAGAGGCAGTGTGCGTTGCACTGAGGACAGTGCAAAAATAAGGGGAGGGGGATTGTAGTGTCCCCAAGGTCGAGCCCCGTTACAGATCATGTTATATGCAAAGAGTTGTAAATATGTTCTATAGGTTGGTGAGACAATTTTTGTATAAGCGGTAGGCTTATGTGTTTTGTTAGGCCAGGGAGCCTAAGTGTTGAAGGCTAGGAGCCTGTGGATGTACTTGTATGTATGCAGGTCAATTAATAAAATATAAATACCGCCAGTGCAGACCGACCACGATGAATGAGTGATGGGGGACTGAGCGTCCACAGAATGGGCAAGGAACTAGGGGCTAAAAGGTGGGAAAAAGGGCTTAGTGCTAAGCCTAGGGGCTTAAGCCTGGGAAATAATATTTTAATATTATTTCCAAAAAAAGACATGTGCATTTTTGTTTATCCTAAGTTCCTGGCAAAGGAAGGAACGTGCAAAGGGGATGCACGCTGTGGTAGGAATGCAGTTTCCAGGGTGACAAGTGTCATCCCTGGTGCATGAAAATAAAAGCCTTGAACTGAACCGTGGGGGGGGGAATGCTCTCCTCCATTCTGAACCGAACCTCTATGCGTGGAACCGTACGACCTCTGCCGGATATCCTGATTCATCTCTGAACCCGTTAAGCTTCTTTTTCCTGAGGAAAACTGGGTATTACCCTGTCCAGAGCTATGAGTCTGTATCTGTCCCAGACAATCCTGAGTGCATATTCCCTGAACCAGAATTCCCTGTGTTGAACTCGAGTGGAAGAATCCCTGGTGGTTCGGGAAATTGAACTAGCCTGTGCATGAAGCCTGCTCCGAAATCATCTCTGTGAGATCATTTCATGATTGCCAATCCATTGTTGGAAGTATTGTCTGTGTTTCCTGTGGATTGTTGTGAATGCGTAGAACTGGACTGCGTGAGGCTTGTTGGCCTGTGAGCGACCCCTCCAGGTGAGGGAGTGCGCAGAGGGAGAAGAGGACTCCTGGAAGAAATCCCTATAGCTGCCATAGAGCCCAGAGAATTTCGGTCCGGTCTGTTCCTGTAACCCAAGGTAAGGGAGACTGGCAGCCGAAGGACTGTCTAGGTGACAGAGAAGGTGCACTCTCCTGGGGTGGAACAGGCATGTGGGGAATGAGGGTCGGTGTGCAGTGAGCGTGGGAGATTCCTAGGAGAGCTTCTTCCTGGTGAATGTGTATGTGCTATCTTCCCTGTAACCTCAGCCTGAGTCTAGATTCCTTGTCCTGGGGTGGAGCTCGGTCCCAGCTCGGGGGTGACCTATTGTTGAGCTGATGAACAGTGTGGTCTAAGGCTGGGAGGTTCGTGGAAGGCCTGCACTTGGTTGGTGATTTCTCCAGCTGATAAAAGATAAGTATTCTAAATTATGATTTAACACGTTTGGCATGACTGTGTTGTTTATATTATCATGTTTTCCGCTGTGTAAATGAATTAATGATGAATGCTATGGAACATTTAATTATAGCAGTACCCATATATTTTACTCTGAGTTTTAAGTGTGTTTAAATGTGTTAAATGCATTTGATTATAATTCCATGTAAGGAATGGTAAACTGAGAGGTTGGGAAACCTGGGTAGTGAAGGGTACACTACAGACATCGTCCATATATTCAGAGTACTACCTAGGTCACTTACCTTTACCCTCTGAATTTGTTCACCTTGTCCCGCCTCTGGCACAACTTATCCTCGGTCTTGGCGTCCCCCTAACACTTGACCTTGTCACACGGTTGCAGCCACTCATTATATCATCCACCCTCCAACCAAGGGCAGTCTTGAGTATTCCCACTTTTTGACTTCGTCCATGTACCTATGCCACTTCCTCACCTCAGTAGATTCTATGAAGCCCTTTGCTTCTGGGAGTCGTGTTCCCCTTTTGTCGACAGCAGCACACTTTTTCCAGAAGGGCGATAGTATCTTGATTCTCATTCTCCATTTAATAAGCGATCTCGGACGACACAGGGTGAAACACCATTGCTCCCTGCTGTCGTTGGCCCCCATAACATT
>CBVK0100184981.1:0-17851 GCA_900067695.1 Picea abies
GCTTTTAGGTGCTTGCATCAACACCTTTGCCCATATCTCGTAGAAAATATACCGGTAGTTGGAAGTTGGCATGAATACCTTGTGAAAATGGTGCTTCCATATGGAAAAGGGAATATGGAAGGTTGAAGATTCTATTTTCAATGGTTTTCTATGATATTCAGGGTGAATATCCAGGTGTGGTCGCCCTTTCCATATGGAACTGTCCATTCCTAGATTATTGATTCAAATTACGATCAAAAAATTGACATCCTCTCGTTAAAAACATATACAACACATATCCATTATGAACCTTTTCTTGGACATATCGGTAGTTCAGGGTTGACTGTCCATGCCACCCAAACAACATCGAATTTTCATAGACGTGGAATGATTTTTAGTGAAAATGAAACTCCTCCTGGTTGTGATATGTGTAGACAGGGCTTGAACAAAAAAAACATGCATAAATTTCATGACAATTGTGATGAGGCCATAGAGGGATTAAACAACAAACATAGAGTAAGTTATCACAATTTGAAAAATATTATTCATCAAATTCGTTCGACTTGTGATAAGGCCATAGAGGCCTTGAACAAAAAATGTAAACTAGTTTCTTAGAATTTGGGTGAGAGTGAAACTCATCCCATTTTCCACCATCTCATCCTACCCTTGGGAAAGAAACGTAGATTAAATTACTACAAATTGAAAATGGTCATGCGCAAGAGAAAAAAATACATTGCTACACTTACTTTTAGAGAGAAACTCACATATCAAAATGTAAAGAAATTTGTTCGTGCAAAACAGAACATAAACATGTGTGATCGCATATCCCAGAATGGTCATGCAACTGTGCCAATTCATGGTCTACAAGAAACACCATGCAGTAGTAGCAATGAAAACAAGGAAAAAGTTTCTACCCATACTTCCCTGCGAAAGAAAAATGCAAGACAGACATACATGAAACAAATGAAAGACACTCCTTCCATTGCATGTGTAATTTGTGAACAATTGAATTTTTCAAAAAGAGTAAGTCTTTCATGCCTGATTTGAAAGCATAATACCTTCGCTTGACAGCGCATGATAAACCATTTTCCAGTGGGAAAGATTGTCTTCCATGCAAACGATCGCTTGAAAATGGAGAACTGCCACAGTTTGCAACCCCTGACCGAATAAGATGTAATACACCACTAGCAGATGTAAGTGCTCTTATGGAACTTGAGGAGAGACTTGTGTCTCTGTGAATTGCATTTTCTCAAATCATACCTTGGGGGTATAAATGACCCTAGATGGGCTTAACATGATCAATTATTAATGTGCATGTTCAGCTGGATGTTGTGCAAAAAGTTTTTCCACAATTCATTAACAATACAATTACAATTGTTGTGGCTCTAAAAAGACATTTGCGATACAAAAATGCCTATCATATAGGCAAAGTGCATGTGCATTCTATTATGAAAGCATTAAAGGAGTTATGTTCCATGGCCCTGTAGAAAGAAGAGAACATTTGTATAAATGGCAACTGGGAAAGTGTTCTCGCAGAAGAACATGGAAACTCTGTAGACACCCTCAAAAATCCTAGTGATTTTGAGACAAGTGATGAATCAGAGATTGAAACACCTGCTAAAACATTGGTGCATGGATTCACTGATTCACAGTGCATTCGTGACTTGCAAGACAAAATTGTCGAAATTGCACCTGTCAAGGGGCAACATCCACTTGGAATATTCAAGGACAAATTCACTGAGGAAATGAACTTTAAAACACTCTTCTATGGAGATCCACGTGGCACTGATATTATAGAACAATTCAATTATCATAAAATAGTCTGATGGGAGCGGTTACTTCTCCTGTCACATAAAAATATTGCTTTTCAAAACAATGCCCATAATAATAGAGCAAGTTATGTCATGCATGTAGGTTCGAATAAGAAAAGTCCATTTACAAGGAAGAAATTTGTTGGCTAAGGATGTGAAGTACAAAGAAAACCTAGAAAAAATTATGAAATCTGATATTGGATACATAGATTTCAAAAACATCTGCACCTCTCCTGACTATTTGCAACAAAACAAAAAAAATATTTTTGTAATGATTCGGCAATTGGGCCCACCAACATTTTTCGTCACATTTACAAGTGTAGAGCATTGTTGGGATCCATTGGTGGCTAACGTATCTGACCTTCATAGGAACAAGAAATGTAAAAAAGAAACCGATACACTTGAAAATAACGACATTGACTACCTCATAAGAAAATACCCGATGTCATCTACTCGATACTATGGACATAGAATAAATACTTTGAGACAATTGATATGCCATGAGGAAAAGTTTTTCAAAAAAATATCGGACTACTTTTTTGTGACTGAATTCCAGAACAGTGGAAATGAACATGACCACACACTGTTGTGGATAGAGGGTGCACCCGTCTATGGAGCTGATAACAATTCAGAGATCGAAAAAATTGTGGATAAATACATAACATGCAATAGATATCATTTGGATCCAGAACTTGCGAAAGTCCATAGACATTACCATACAAGAATTTGTAGAAAATGAAAAAAAACTCGCATTGCAGATACAACTTTCCTGTGCCACCAATGAGAGCTACAAGAATCATAGAGCTAGTTAGTTTAGAGGACAATGTTGTTGTTGAGAAATCTAAATCCTTGTTTGCATTTCTAGAACAAAGAGGATTTGACCAAATGATGATCTTTGATGCCTTCTTGACACAAGTAAATCTATCAGAAGATGAGTACATCCAAGCCATACAATGTACGCTTAGGCAACCAACACTTTTACTTAAACTAAAAATCTCCCATATTTGGAACAAAAGTTTCTCCAAGGACATGCCAATTATGTGGAAAGAAAATACAGATGTGCAGTACGTGCTGAATGCATATGTTGCATCATCATACTGTACCTTGTATATGAGAAAGACTGACAAATCTATGACAAGTGAGTTCAGAAGAATACACAAAGAACATGAAAGAAGTCATATTGATGCCATACAAATGATACACACACTTGGAAATACATTTCTTAATCTTCAACAAATTTCTGCTCAGCAAGTAGTTCACATTGCACTTTCCTTGCCCCTCACTTGTAGTTCAAGAAAATGTGTCTTCATAAACACATCTCCACTTGAAAAACACACATTTGTACTTAAACCACCAGTTTTGCTACAACAGGAGCCTGACAATTCAGAGGACATGGTATGTCTCTCTATTATTGATTATTACTTCCAGCATCCATCTCCTATTAGGGATATCTGCTTAGCAGAATTTGTATCACATTACAAAAAAAATGGTGCACCCATATAAAAAAGAAAAAAACCCTCTATGATACGGTTTGCCAAATACAATAAACATTGTGACTATGAAAACTATTGTAGAGAAAAACTGTTGTTGTACATTCCGTTCAATGAAAACGAAGACACATTGATACATAGCTTCTCTACATGGGAGGTTGTGTATGTTGCGTTTGAGAGTATAGTTCACATCAATGAAGCTAGATTTAAATACAATGTTAATCCAACATGGGGCAATCTAGAAGTTGCACTTAATGACCTAGAAAACCTTGGTGATCATGATGAGACATTTAAAAACCCAAAAACAACAACAACTCCTTCTGAGTCCTATGACTTACAAGCATATTTGCCTCATCCTCTAGCGGATGGAAGTGAAAAACATATCAATCTTGGTTTTCAAGTTACAAAACATCCTTTCCTAATTGAAAATAATGAATACCACAAAATAAGATGTATGTTGAATCACAAACAACAAACAATTCTAAAGGACATCGCTCTTAAAAAATGCTTGAACATGAACAGTCTTGTGCATGTGTTCCTTACAAGCGGAGCAGGAACAGACAATATATTCATAGCGAAAGCATTGTTCCAAATGCTTATACGAATCTATGATTCAAAAAATTCCTCTATTCCTATGAAACCAAAGGACCTAATAGTTGCATACACAGGAAAATATGCATACAATGTTGGTGGAACAATAGTCCACTCTGCATTTTTAATGCCTTTTAACAACTCACAGTTTCTTCCACTTAGCAAGGAAATGTTGGATACATTATCTAAGATTTATGAGGAACTCCAACTTGTCTTTATAGATGAAACATATTTGATTGGGATTTGGTTCCTGTATTCCATTGACAGCTAACTAAGAAGCATAAAACATGTGTAGACTAAATACTTTGGAAACATTGACATGATATTCTGTAGGGATCTTTACTAGGCACAACCCATCCAAGATTGTTTGATATTTGAACAACCTACAGTTAATATGGAAACAGTAACCCATGACTTCTAGAGAGACAATATTAAATGATTTGAGTTGCATACTACAATGCACCAGACAAATGAAACATTCATTGCAATTTTGGATAGAATGTGCACAAACGACCAAACATATGATGACTTGACCTATATCAATTTGAGGTGCTTATGGCCTACACCAACAGACCCAACTTTCCCTTACCTATTCTATAGAAATAAGGATGTTGCAAAGCATAACATCCACATGTTGTCGCTCATGCCTGGAAATGATATCATCATCAATTTGATTGACCTGGAAGAAGACAACCATGGAAATGTGCCACATCATGAACATTTAGTCACTTTACCTTTGCAGCTTGTCCTCAAATTAGAAATGTTGGTTAAAATATATGCCTACAACTATGATTCACAGGATGGATTGGTGAATGGTGTAGATAGAATACTAAAAGGCTATACGAAGACAAAAAAAATGGATGTCCTTTGGATTAAGTTCCATGAACCGCATATAGGCAAGCGACAAGCTAGCAAGCTATCTTATCTATATAATTCAAACACTGGAAGTGATTGGACACCTATTTTGTGAATATCGAAGCCAGTATCAACATCAACAAAGACAAGTTGACTGAAGATTTGAAAATAGTTTTCAATTAAACTTGCATGTGCATGTACAGTCCACAGATCACAAGGACGAACACTTGATAATGTTGCATTTCAGCATGCTAGAATTTGCTTACATGGACTTGTATACACAACATTTTCCCGTGTCAGAAGCATAGACTCCTTGTATTTACTAAGTCCTCTCACAAAACATAACTTCAAAGTGAAACAAAAATTTGATATTGAAATGGAACAACTCAAGACCACCACAAAATGGCAACTACATTATGATTACCAATCCATACAAACAAATTCATCTGTATCAATTCTCTCACTTAACACATGCAGCTTAAATGCACACATGGATTATATACTGAATGACTATGATATAATGCAATCCAATATTTTGTTCATGCAAGAAACACACATGGAATTATGCATGCAGAACAAACAATTCCCAAATCACAATTGCATATCAAGTTGCATTACACATGGGGTGATGATACTGGTGAAAAAACATGTACCAATTTTGGACCATATACATATCAAAGAAAATAATGTTGAACTGGTGCTTGCAAAAAACAATTCCCATGAAACAGAAGTTGCAATACTGAATCTGTATGTTTCTCCCCATACAACATTCTCCAACATATTGCATGTTATTTATAATGCATTGGGCCATTTCCATATGAACAGACCCATTGTACTTGTAGGAGACATAATTATTGACATGCTACAAAATACTGGCAGAACAAAAGAATTGGAAAACTACATGTGTAAATACAGTCTCCGCTTTCTTTTGAACAACACAAGCCATCTGCAAAACACACTTATTGACCATGTCTAGTCCAATGTGTCCATTCCTCAATACAATTTGTTTGTATTAGACACATATTGGTCTGATCACGATACAATTGGTATTGCACTTGAATTATGACATACACATCAAACTTATTGCAAACTCATATTTCTATGTTTCAAATCATACCTGTATCCCTTATTTCTACACATATCATTCTGGTGAGCATACAAACGGTGTTCTACTCGAATTATAAAATATACATTGTGCAAAAAAAAAAAAAAGGTACATCCTCCCAAAAACTATTTGTGACTCTATTCATCTTATTCTATTTTTTCTTGTATATGTACATAGTAGTTTCCTTTTTCTTAACATCTAAACTTATGTTCATATCCCTTTTGTTTTGTACTTTTTTTGATAGAAAAATAAAGGAAAACTAGATGGCGCAAAGAACTCCTACCTAGAGCTGTAGACGAATCCATGCAAAGGTGCATTATTTTTCTATCCATGTTCCATAGGAAACAATTTTTCGTTTACTTTCTTTGTATTTGTCAAACTTGTTTGCAGNNNCTAGATGTCGCTACCCTGCACATCCACCATCCAACAGAAATGCAATGTTGAGCTAGCCAACCCGCAAGTCCACCTATCAATTTGTATATCACCCAATTATGGGTGTTATTTGCAGGACACAGAACATTAGAGGCATAATGTACAGCCCACAAGTGCGCAATCCAAATAAGTGGCTAAGTATGGAATAAGGGATCTATGCATATTTGGTATGTAGTGCTCATTTCTGGGAGCCCGCTAGCCCTAGAGTCTGTCAATTTGTATATCACGAAAATCAGTAGACGTAGAATGTTCAGCCGACCAACTCCCAAATCTGCTTTTCAAATGACAAATGTTGAGTCGTCCAGGCCACAAATCTGCTTGTCAATTTATTATCATAAGCTATTTGTAAGGCATTGAAAAATAGAGGCCCATTTTTAACCCCGCCAGCCCGAGAACTCGTGATCCAAAAATTGTACATAGTCTATAAAATCTCATCCACCCCGCAAGTCCGCTAGTCAATTTGTATATCAGAGAACTGTATGTGCTATTTGTAAAACACGAAAGAATAGAGGCGTATTTTTTGACCCCTCCTGCCTGAGAACCCACAAGTATGGAATGAGATATCGGTACATGGTCTATAAAATCTCATGTCCATACTTTATAAAGGTACATATTTATTTTTTCCTCGTTTCTACACACATTGATCTGGTAACCACAAAGTTGGTGTTGCACATGAATTATGAAATATGCACTGGGAGTCAGACGGAGCCCTTTTCTTTTCTTAGGAAATTTTTAGCCCACTAGCCCAAGAACCCCATTTCTCTATGGCAGAAATTGGCCCAATGTACAGTCCACAAGTCCGCGATCCAAATAAGTGCCTAAGTATGGAATAAGGGATCTGTGCATATTTGATATGTATTGCTCGTTTCTGGGAGCCCGCCAGCCCTGGAGTAAAATGTTGAGCCGGCCAACCCACAAGTCCACTTGTCAATTTATTATCATAAGCTATTTGTAAGGCACTGAAAAATAGAGCCCCATTTTTGACCCCATGAGCCCAAGAACCCGCGATCCAGAAATTGAGGATGGTCTGTAAAATCTCAGCCACATCGCAGGTCCACTTACCTATTTGTATATTACGGAACTGTGTGTGCTATTTGTATAACATTGAACAATAGAGGCCTTTTTTTGAGCTCTGCCTCCCAAGAACCCGTGATCCCGAAAGTGGCCAAGTATGGAATTCCATATCCGTACATGCTCTATAAAATCTCATGTCCATACTTTATGAAGGTGCACTTTTAGTTTTTCCTTGTTTCTACACATACTAATTTGGTAACCATAGAGTTGGTGTTGCACGTGAATTATGAAATATTCACTGGGAGTCGGACCCATCCCTTTGGTTTGCTTAGTTGAACAATTCTGACTCGTGTAGTTTCAACATTGGACACTTAGCAGTTTCACCATGCACTTTCAGACTTGGCCATTCCTTCCTTGCTTTCTCTTCCCCATGCCCATCACCTTCGCATGTGTGCATAATAAGAAATAGTGTTTATATATATATATATATATGTGTGTGTGTGTGTGTGTGTGTGTGTGTGTGTGTGTGTGTGTGTGTGTGTGTGTGTGTATAACATGTCCAAAAATGATGTCATAGTACAAAATGTGGGTTGTAAGCCTCAAAAGTGTCAAGTATACATCGTCGGGCTTAATCCCTCAATACATAAGAGAGATATAAAAATGGGTGCCCTGACATGCATGTTGTCCAGTACTAATCTAAAGTCTATGGCTATTGGCCCTACTATAATGCACTACAACGTTGGCCAGATGAAGGAACAACTGGACCCATGCCCTGGGTACTCCTACTACATGAGGTTGCATAGATGGTGGAAGATCCTCAATCTCTGCCATGAGCACGTTACGTGTGAGGGCTGTCAAGTTCCTTTCTACCCACCTTAGTACTCTCTTAGCCTTTGTTGAAGATGGCCCTGTGTCTGCTGCGGCTCCTCCTGGATGAGTCTGCTCTAGAGAATGATGCCTAGTACGAAGGAAGTATGATGGTCGCACTGGTCCCACATCTGTACATAACAGGTTTTTGAGTGAGTATTGTGACATTACCAATACAATTTTTCCCTCTCATAATAAAATTAAAAAAAAAAATAAAAAAAAAATCATAGTATGTACCTATCTCGCCATGCGTTGCGCCATAGGGCATATGCATGTCGGGGTCTCTCAAGAATCTAATCCTTGCATATGGATAGTCCTCAATGGATGAAATTTTCCATTTCCACTAGTCGAATAACTTGTCATTGTATGACTCATGTACCCACCTGCTCCCTAGCGAGGCATAAAGTAGGCCCATCTACACAGTGTTGGAAAGGAGGTTATGTGACCTCACACACTCTCCTTCAGGCTCATTCTTGACACTCTTTCAAAGAAGAATGCACATAGTACTCTCCCAAATCTGAAGTTTTTATTCTTCCTCAACTTACAATCCGTCAGCTGTGTCATCATGTAGTTGAGCATATCACTGGTTGTAGACACTGCACTGCACAATGCATCTTAGCTTGAGAGGCCTGATGAAGAGCAACAGATCCATTAATCTACCCAATCATGTATAAAACCACCCTCAAGGTAAAATCCTTAATCTTCTGTATTGGGACTTGAGAGCCTACTTTCTCTATATCGACTTCACAATACTTGTCAACATAGTCAGCTATGTATGTCCTTGGAGGGAAAGTATTCAAGTTCATTGGCTCACCCCTCCTAGAGAGGTCGGTCAGAAAGTAGATGTCCTCGGTAGTTGGTGTCAAATATTGGCCTTCTACCATAAAGGTTTCTACATCTGGGTTCCAATACTCAATCAAGTGGTTTAGTAATCTTGGTTGGCCTCCCATAAAAGGACAGTGGAATAATTTCCACATTTCGCATTGTTTTAGTGTAGCCATGGCCTTTGGGTCCTCTTTGACCATTTGGTCTACTTATTCATGTTCCCTCTCCCTCCAATGCACATAAATCCTAGATCATGCAATAATGTGGGAGTTAGTGCCTTTTTTTTATCACTCTTTTGGGCATGTACATGCCCTGTTTTTAAGACAGTCGTGTATGCATGCTTGTTGAGGGTGCCTCAACCAATAGAAACACACATGTTGATCATGAAAAATACGTGTACACGCAAAGTCGTGATGAATCATAGGGTGTGTGGCCCCCAAATTCCTCTAAAAATCATAAAAGATGAATGAAATCGCAAGAGGAGGAGAGGAGTACTTACTTGGTCCAAGGACGAGTCATTTTCGTCCATCATTTCTCTTCGAATGTGTGATTGATGAAAGAGGTTTTTTCCTATTTTTTGGGTATTTTCAAACTGCAATGGTGAAAATGGCCCATTTCACCTCTATTTATAGACTTTTTGACCCTTTTTTGACCTTGTTTTCCCTTAAAATATTCCCTATTGTTTGCTTGATGGATGTTTTGGTTCCTCTTGGTGATCTTTTGGTCATTTAAACGTCTTATATGTTTTAGAATTGGTATTTTTTTCATGCATGGGTACTACTTATATCATCCTGTGACGAAGTTTTGTTTTCTCCATTTGCATATAGGGTAGGTTTATACCACCTTGCATTTTGCATTTTCTTGAATATTTCCGCTTTGCCATAGGGTCGATCCCACAGAAGTGTGACACATAACCTTCCATGTTGCTTTAGAAGTTTCGTAATTAGGTGGTAGAGCCTTCCTCTCCATGGATGCCCTAGGTAGATCCTTTTGTTGCATTATGACATCCATGTTGTGATTCTTTTGTAGGCCTGGGAGTCCTTTTAGTCCCACCATGACTTCAATTTTAGGCCTCATTCTTCTTCTCAAATTTTCTTTCTGACCTCAACCCGTGGGACTCCCCTAGAGCATGGTTTGTCTTCTTTCAATCTCACTTAAACTATGAAAGTGACATCTAGCGAGATATTGTTTATCCTTTTTTGTCTCGTTTAGATTATTTACGAAAAGGAGCCCCCCCCCCAGAGTCTTCTTTAAGCTCTTTTTAGACTCCCTAAAATTGAAAATATTTTCGAGCAATCTTGTTTCCCTTCACGCTTGTCAAAATGAAACCTAAAGGCACATCTGTCTGGCAACAATTTACCCCTTTTTCAGTCTGGATGGCTAATTTACAAAAAATGTACACCCTAGGAGCTACGGTTCTCTAGGAGAGTATTCTCAGGTATACATTTATCCCTTTTTTGGGCTTGGGGAACCAAATTTAAGAAAAAGGGCCATTCTCCTTGGTTTTGGTTTATCTCTTTCTTTGGGCCTTGGAGATTATTCACAAAAAAGGAAACCCTTGGAGTCTTCTTTAAACCCTTTTTAGACTCCCTAAATAGGAAAATATCGTCAAGTGACCTTGTTTCTTTCACACTTGGTAATGGGTCTAGAAAGAACATCTACTTGGTCCAAGTTTACCCCTTTTTTCGACTAATAGATTAACTAGAAAAAAATAATACCTCGGGGGATACGTCCCGCCGGGTGATTTTTCCCAGGTATTAGTTTATCCCTTTTTTGGGCCTGGGGAAATTAACTTACGAAAAAGGAACTATAGTTCTCCTTGGTATAATTTTAAACCTTTTCCGAACCTCAAAGACTCAACTTATGAAAAAGGTGCACCCCAGGAGATTCGTCTCGTCAGGAGAGTATTCTCAAGTATTGTTTTATCCTTTTTTGGGCTTGGGGATCTAAATTTACAAAAAAGAACACTTTGGAGTCTTCTTTTAGTGTTTTTTAGACTCTCTAAAAGTGAAAAACCACTAATCTTACCTTCTCTAGGCTCATAAAACTTTACATTGAAGGAATCTCATTGTGTTAATATGCAATCACATTGCATGTCTCATTCTTGCGTCTTTGGCCTAATGTTGACTCCATTTTGTTGTTGTTGAACTTTTAGAGCATTCCTTAGGTGTAGGCCTTCCAAAATTTTTGCCTTTGCGATCTGACACCCTGACCCATGGAGGAATTTTCCCGAGTGTTATTATCTTGCACATGTATCCTTGCACTAAGCATCAATATGTTCCATGCACTTGGAACTTGTTTGCTTTCCTGTGACACTCATTCCTCCTTTGTAATGTAGTGTTCTTTTATTATCTTTCAAGCTCATTAAATATATGAAAAATACAAATAAAATAAATATTCCAAAAAGAGGGGACGGGAAACATTCTCTTTTACTAGTAGAAATCTAGTCACTCTTGGAAAAAGCACATCCTTTAGTTTGTTCTGCAAGCATTGGGATTTAGTATGGCCTTAGGAAGTTGTTCTTGTTACATATATTTGTGTCCTCCTCCATTTTGTTACTCTTCCAAACATATGGAGAGTTTTTGGTGCCTCATGTGTCATAGACTTATGTTAATAACATATTTCTTGAGTATTTTCATATGTAATGCTTTTGTCGAAGACCTTAGGGTAGTGAGTCTTACAGTCCTACCTAATTTTTTAAGATCTTGAAGATATTTCTCGAGTCATTAAGCTATCATATCCATCTACAAGCATTGATGCCTCTTGAAGATTCATGTGATTTGTATACCCTTTGATGATTTTGAGATGTAGATTCACTGTGTATTATTCACGACTACGATTTTTATTGGCATACATATTAGTCATGTATCCATGATTACTATATATGACATGGATCTGTAATGTACTTGATTGGTAGCCATGCTTAGTTTTTCTTGAGCATGGATATGCTTGCCTCGACGATTATTATTATTATTATTATTCTGCAGATGACACACTCATGAATACTCGTTTGGTCTCACTTGAATCAGTGCGTTCCCACTTTATCAAAGATGTTGTAATGTATTTCGACCATAAGTTTCTCTTCTGACCTCACACATTAGGGGGGATATGTTATAGTCCAAAATGCCACTACTATGAATTTTTGACATTGGCCTACTCATTTACACATTTTCCAACCAATTTTGTTGAGGTTCCTCTTAAAAAATATCTTTTTGTATGGTGTATGCATCCTGATACACATGAAACATGCGTACATACATGACCTGAATACGTCTCAACTCGAGTGTACTCTCAAATTTGCAAAAGATAAAAAAACAAATATGCGCTTTAAAATGGAGTTTATGGGATGTTTTGGGTTGCACAACCATTTTACCTCCTATATCCGTTCTGACAACCGAATAACCATCATTTATCCAGATAAAAGGGGCTCTAGGGGGTCATTTGAATAGATGAAAGAAGATGCAAGTGACGTTTGCCAAAATTTCTCCCTTTCTCATTCCAAGACTTTGCATCTTGTTCTAAGTATTCATCCTCAACATTCCCAATCATTCAACCTTCTTATGAAATCCATCCATTTCATTATATTGGCATGTTGGTTGTAAGGACCTCAGTTTGGGATTGGTGCACTTGGAATCTAATTATAGGAACCCACGCAAGGTTTGTGGAGTGGTTTCAGAAAGATTAAGGTTGTATCTTATAATCTTGTTTTCAATAAAAGAGAATTTTCTTGTCCCAAATCTATGTGTCTTCATGTTTATGTTTCTAAATTGCTTTCATGAATATTTATCCCTTTAAATGATCTTGGTGATTATGGATATGTTGTTGTATATTGTTCTCTAAAGTTGTTTTAGGTCAGCATTGGGAGGAGGCCTGCAATCCAAGAGCGAACAACAAGAGGAAAGGATCTACTACAAATGAAAGGACTTAAGGTGCATACCTTGATTTACCCTCCCTTTCCTCAATTGTCATTAGGTATTTTTAGATTTGGGTGGAATAGGAGTAATTCCATATTTTAAGGTGTCATTTCTTTTCCTAGTCACTAGACCCTGATTAGGGGGATTTTTCCCCAAAGAACATAGATACACTCACATCTCTTCAAAGGAGTTCTTAATTGACCCCATATGCCCAAAAATATAGTAGGCACTAGTGATTCTTCCAATAGTCAATCACTAAATTGTGAATTTTATTGTCTTTTCTTTATTTTAGGGTTAGATTAAGGTTTTATAACAACAAATATTCATTTTCAGCCATAAAAGACTAGGACGTTTTCACTTTTCATGCATATTATTGACTCAAATATCATCTTAAAAGCTAAATTGCATTTGTTGATTTGTATTTTCAGCCTTCTAGGATTGGAAATCTAGGGTTTTAGGGTAGTTATATGCATCATTATTTTCTACTTTTGTTGATTAATAAAACCCTAGCTTAATTAATTGTTTAGGTCTTTATTCTTTGATTTATTGCTTATTCAAGGGATAGTTTTATTGTTGCTATAATTTAATGTCTTCCATGAAGTTTTATAGAAATCTTTATATTTTTCTTCTTTTATAATGTTTGGGGATCCTCTTGAGCCTAAAATTGAATCAGAGTACCTTCTAAATTGACCTAGATCCTTATCTCCTCAAATATGGAAATTGCACTATCTTACCACCTTGTCCTTACCTTGTTTACATTATTTCATTAGTGGTAGATTGAGTAGCTACCTGTTATAGGTGAATCCTCCTGTGGACAAGCAGATTCCCTCTTGGTATTTAGACTCCTAAGGCCAAAACATAAAAGTGCTTAACATGGACACTGACATCCTTTTAGATCTAATCAAGCCAATATACGAAGGAGAAGAAGAAAAATATGTAATTTATTAACGACGTTTGTCCTTGCAAAGTCCAGGATGAGCTTCGATCCTGAGCTCCCTGATAGGTCCTGTAGAATAAACAAAGATACAATAGACTTCCTATTCTACTGATATTAGCTCAAATATAGATCTATCTACTGAAGACAAACTCATGTGGAACAAACATAAGTTTGAAAGAAACATGCCAAGCATTGATTATTAATGAGAACAAGTAAATGTACTTACAATCATTTGATGAAGGTGCAACAGCTTCTTCCAGTTCTCCTTGTCCAACCCCTTTGCTCAAGTAATCTACACTGAATGATTTGATGACATCTCACTTATGAGATAATAAGTTTCCCATCTCCAATATTTTCTGTTCATACCACTTATAGGATCATAATTTTGGTATCAATCTCTAGTCTCTCCTCCCTTTTCACCATGAGGAGGCCTCCTTATATAACCTTGGAGAGGCCCAACCACTTGAGACATCTTTGGGATAAGTTGAGGATTCTTCTCCTTCAGTTGAGGATCTGCCCTAAGATCATTCCTTGACCTTCTATTCGAATCCAACCACCTTTAGAAATTGAGGGGATTCTTCCCTATTTTAGCTCAACAAACAAAAAATTCGCTCAGAAAAGGTAGCGCTCCCCCAAAGAGGCCCAGGGAGCACTGGCACTCCCTAACAGTGGGTAGGGGAGCGCTGCCCTCCAAAATCCATTTTTGAGTGGTTTTTCTAGTGGCAAAAGGCTTGTACTCCTTGTCAACTGATTTCTCTTCTTCAAAACTAGTCTTTGAGGTGTCTTAAGTGTCCTTATGGTGTCGTTAGAGGCATGACATAGGCAAGGTGGCAGTATGATTTTTGTGACACTTGCGACAATTGTGGTAAAGATGAGACACTTGTGGACAATATGCGACACTTATAACACTTGTGACACTATTGAAGTGAGTAATTTTGATGTGTAACAGATTACCCCCTAAAGTACGAAGTCAGAAGACGATGATGACTGAAGTACTTTGTAGACTTTTTTGAGCAAGGGTAAGGATGCAGAGAGGCTGGAAAAAGATGCACACAACCATCAAACAAATATTATGACATGTTTCAAACCCAAGTGACATGTTTCAAACCCAAGGCAGGCATAACTATGCTTGAGTGATAAAGACTTTTTAGGTATGGCCGCCATAAAAAACACTGCAGATCCATAATTATATTGACACAGTGATATAGCCATTGAAGATACAATGTGGATCTATAGTCCTATGACCTGAACTGATAGTATCCATGAAGAATACACAGTGGATCTATGAGATGACAAGACATAGCCACGACCAATACAAAGTGGATCTATGTAACAGTATATGTGTCATAGTTCAAAAGAACTCCTTCACAACTTGGGCAAAGTATATATAAGAGTGATAACTCAACCCAGGGTCTTCTTATCGATCCCGATGTAGTACGAATATAACCATGTGAATAGATGTCCTGATGTTGGACATGGAAAAAACCACTTGATTATCGGTCAATGAGGTAAATCGTTAACAAGTGCGAGGGAGATCACCATTGATGTCAATGATTCCCAAGGTACTCTAGTACATTCCAACGAATGTGAATAGATGAGATGAAGTCGAACATATGTGGAATCATCCAATCAGGGGTCAATGATGTAAACCCATTGTTAGATGTGAGGAGGCTTGCCATTGAGGCATGTAGGTCCCAAAGTACTAACTAGTTTCTAAGTCTAACTCTTGGAAAATGTGCTGAAGTCAACATGAATAGACTCGTCGAAGGAGGGCCTTGATGTATCCCCCATCAATGACATGAAACAGACACAGAGATGTAATTGGTGGATCAAATGAACATGGACTAACATGGGTATTGAAACAGGATATTTGTGATGGTTGACTCTCGAGGAATATACTTCCCTTGAACACTGAGGTGCAACAGTAGGAACTTGACATGGACCAAAACTTGATGATGCAGTGGATGCTGTCACTTTCGTCAGGTGACCCAAAGGAGTAAAAGAAACTCAGAGGATTGGGTCAATGCATAGGTTCAGTGGATTAAAATGCGTGCAAAGACAAAGTGTCGTGTTCAAGGGCGGTCGTAAGAGTTACTGGTAGTGTTCTCAAAAACTGCTTGGCTTGCTTCTTTCAATTTTTCCCCCATCCAGGTAGATGAGTACCTCTTTTTAATTTAATGAGCTCAGGGAGGGTAACACATGCTCGATATGACTCACCTTAGGTAAGTCCCTCTTTCTTTGTTTAGCGAACTGGAAGAAGTAAGGGTTCGGTCCCATATGGGCCCTTCAATGTATGATTGTTTAACGAGTCTAGAGAAGGTAAACTCAGTGTTTTTTCATATTTAGAGAGTCTGAGAACAACTTAAAGATGACTCCAATGTTGTCCTTTTTCGTAATGTTAGTCTCGCGAGGATGAAAAAGAGATAAATTATCACTCAAAAGATGCCCTTTCATACCTTTTAACGAGTGGGAAAGGAAGCAAGATCACTCGATAATCTTTTCATGTTTAGAGAGTCTGAAAAGAGCTTAAAGACGACTCCAAGGGGTTCCTTTTTCATATATCCATGCGGGTTCGAAAAAGTGATAAAAGTCTACTTGGTTACATTCTCATCTTTTTCCAAGCACGAGAAAGAACAAACACTAAGCTTGATATGCCCCTAGCTTGAAAGCTAGTGGCTTAACTCCAGAATTATCATCAAAGACTGGAGACATGCCCTCCAAGTATCAATTCATTCACTGACTTTGAGGTTGTCACCAATTTCTCTACTAGATGGAGAAAAAGAAGAAGAGTGGATGAAAAGAAGGTTCAAGAGAGGTGACTGTTTCATTTTTTAATGAGCTTGACACAGGAAAAGGACTATGCTTAGGGCTCCGGGTTCAATCCCCCGATTTCTATTTCATTTTTTAACAAGCTTGCTACAGAGAGAAAAACTATGCTCAAAGCTTTTGTTTTATTTTTTAACGAGCTTGCTATAGAGAAGAGAAACTATTATCATGACCTCTATTTCATTGTTTAATGATCTTTCTATAGAGAAGATAAAACTATGCTTGTGGAATCTCCTTGATCATAGCTTCCAAGAGAATAACGCTCTGGAAGGACACCATGTCAAGGGACAAAAATCAACCATGGCTTCCAAGAGATCTTCACTAGATGAAAGAAAATCACTCTAGAAGGAACACATGTCGAGGGTCGTGATAGGGGTAAGGAGACCAGGCTCCAATAGCCCTACCGAAGAGATCACCATGTCAACTACCAGATCCAAATCATCGGAAGTTGAAGTCATGGGAGACAACGAAAAATCAACATCAGGAGGGAATATTGAGTGTATATCTCCCCGAATTTCTTCACGAGGGGGAATAAAAGAGGATCGATGGTTATCATCCCAAGGTATCTCGTCAATGCTCAACATTTCCCTAATAGATTCATCAGAGGGAAAAATTGGGGAAATGTAGTCGATCACAGACTACGAGGAATTTAACCGTGATGACATTGAGTAATTGTCGGGTGCCAATAGATGTTGGTCATCCGAAGAGGGAGAAGTGGATTGGATAATGAAGTATGATGTTTTGGTTGGACTAAGTGGCATGGTGTCACCTAGCGCATCAAATTCCAAGGGACTAGGTACAATCCAAGGGTCAGATGATTCCAAAGATTGATAAGCTGTGGTCAAAATCATATCGACGGTGGAAATATGATGTGTAGTCGGTGGAAGTGGTGTAGGGAAGGTACCCATGAGGCTAGAATATTTCAACAAGACAACACCAATGCTTTCATATGTGATCTTGTGATCTCCCAAGAATGGAATATTGTTGGTAGTGGGAGCATGAGCGTTGGGTGTACAGAAATCTAACTGATCGACAGTGACAATTTTTCCCTGATGAGGGAATTGTACACATCGAAACACCAATGAGGCAATGACAATCATAGCATAAAACCAAATTCTTCTAAGTAATAAGTTGTAATCGATGGGAGCTCCTCAGCAGACCGGAAGAGCGTCGTGTAGGGAAAGAGTGTAGATCTCGGTGGTCGC
>CBVK0100184982.1:0-16977 GCA_900067695.1 Picea abies
CGCGACTTCAAGTCACCCTGTGGGGCTTGGAAGGGAGGCCTTTCAGGCCTAGTTTGGACCACTCCTTGCCCAATCTAGTTAAAAAATCCAACTTGAAATAGCTGGCCTAACTCTTGCGAGTCTGCATTAAAATGTATAGAGAATCTTGGCCTTCTAGGTCCCCTGTTCCAATTTTCTCTACCTCAGTTACCTCGTCCATGGATACCTCTGCTGAAAAAGCTCATTCATGTATGCATAATTGATTAGCAAATAGTTTCTTTAACAACCATACATGACAACTCTTTTAAATATGAACTAAAATTTGGCTCAACAACATATCAGACTCATGCAATCCAATCCATACAAATTTTTTAATAGTTGTCAATGAGCATAGGGTGAACAAGGGTTATAGAATATGAGAGGGGTTGTATTGAGCAAAAAATGTTAAAATGAGGGGGAAAAGATCATGATTACTGCTCACGGACATCAAACAATCAACTGTATCATAAACCAAAAAAATATATCACTGTAATTCAATCCTGTGATCCCTTAACTGTCATAATATAGAACTCATCTTAACTATAATTAAATTTTAGGAACAAGGAGTGGATAGTGAATATGGGAAGGTGAGAGGAATTGTAATGAGAAAAAAGTGAAATAATGGTAGGGGAAAAGAGCAAATATTGTTCGAAGAAACAATTAAGTAATCCATAAAAACAGTTGTGTATTCAATACAACTATTCCAACACCAATTAAACAATTATTGTGGCCAATTAAACAATTACTATGTGTTAAAACTTGTTCGATGTCCCACATTCAATTTCCTTAAAAACTTTCAATTAACATAGAACACAATTATACTTAGAATCATCATGAATTTCACTCATATTACTGAAAACAATTTTGTTTCTTTTCAATTCCTTCCCTTTTATATTTAAAACAAAATCCAAGGAACACATAGTCATATTGCTTCAACGCTGTTCAGCATAAAAAACGTCAACCACTGCCCATAATTTAATTTCTCAAATCAAAAATAGACACAGGTCTTTCCAGAGTTGAACAAACTATTTGTAAATATGCACGGTCTCATTCCTTTGACAAATTTAACAATTAAATTTGCAATGAAACCATACTACCAAAACCTCGTGCTCATCTCTGATGGTGCAATAAAACAAAACGATGCATGATGTCTATAAATCATACACAATAGACAACCAGGCCTCAATTATCAATTCTTCAACTTGCAATAATCCCAATTGGGACAAATTAAACACACATCAAACACTAACTTCAATTTATACCGCGTTGTAGGAACACACAGACCAACGCATAATGCAAGGAGGCATTTATGTGATTGTACATATCCAATTACTCCCAATCAATCCACTTTTAACAATGTTGAGTTATCGATTCAACTATTACAATAAAAGGAGGCAAGAACTATATGCCCATTATCATTTCCAATTACAACTCTTCAATCAAGCCGATCAAACAAAGATGAACCAACAATCAAAGCCATTGTCAATACTACTCAACCAATTTATGATAGTCAACAAGATGCCCGACAAAGTGCGACTGGTTTAATTTATCAAAATCGGGCTCTGTAACTAATGAAAAAAATAATCAAGGGTTCACTCGGGCACCAAAAACAGGGAGACTAGAGGTCGACCTTATCGACAATAGGTGAGAGACTTTGAGACAAGCATGGTGGAACCACAAGCCTTATAACCCTTAGCTTGTAATATAGGGTGATAGTTCGAAACCAGGTAGGATAAACCATGATGCAGAAGAGCAGAGGTTTCTTACTGGCCATTAACCAACACCAAGAACACACAGAGGCATAACCCTTGTGTTTTTCCCCAATAGACGAATAATGTTGATAGAAATGTAGAGCCCAGGTACTACCAAAAACCCTAAATCATGCTTCTTGGCATAATAGCCACCTCATAACCAACTGTGTGGATACCAATAATGAAAAATGAGCTCACGACTAGGTGAAAACGATATAAAATGACCAAAAGGAGGTTCAAAACATACACAACAACCCCATAGCACCAAATACAATCGGGTTTGGTTACAATAACTGTGAGGAGACGACCAACAAGGCCAAACAGAGTGAAACCCTCCAATAAAAACCCATAAATACAACAGAGAGCCATCACGACTTCCACCCCACAGAACAACCAATGAAATAGCAACTTCAACCATTGATTTTTCTATTTGCAACAAATAACACAAACAATCATTCCAGAGAAAACACCATGTGTTTACATAGTTTCCAACCTCAAGAAAACATAGAACAACACATTACTAAACCAACGTTCATTTCATATACAGAGTGAATTCATGAATGGGCGAAAAAAACCATAGTTGTAACCAAATGGCCTTAAAAATGCGAGCTTGGTCGAGTAGTTCCTTCCACGCCTGAATATCGGAGCTTAACCACAACAAAAACCAAATGAACAATAAGCATGCTAGGGTGACGGCCAGTGGGAGAAGTATGGAGTGAGGTGCATTTATGGCACATCGCTTCCATCCTCCATCTCATTCAATTACGTAGTACATGACAGCCAACCAAACCATTAATCCATGTCATTAATCCATGCATTGAAACTTGCCCACATTGCTTGCGAATTGTGCTACCCAATCCATATTAACCATTGCTAAAACCATACAATTACATATATCAAATGTGCCCCATATAATTCAATAAAATCGTATAGCCACTAACATTGCTAGTTAGGACTAACATCAATTTATTTTAACTTCATTTGCATATATTATAGCATAGTATAACATAGTTCCCTTTTCTTAGATTTATTCCATATTGCTCTTGTCTCTTGTTATAACTAACATGTGTCTTGTGCATGTGTAACAGGTAATGAATCATGGCACCAATGGCAATGTAATAATAGTAAATACAAGTCATTCATACATGGAATTTAGAACTTAGAGAAACATAACCAACACATAAAATGCATTATCCATCTACCATTGTGATGCCAACATAACCAATATTTCATCATCAATCATGTAGAACCATGTAAACAACATCGAAACAACAACATAAAATGTGTAATAAGACTATCTATGATCCTCCAATCTACAAGGGGGTCCCACCTACTAGTATTATATATCATTAGCTTAGTTTAAATAATAGGCTTTAGCAATACTTTGTGGGCAAAATCCTCGTTTCAATTTTTATCGTCAACACGATAGAAAAATTGCAGCAGAAAAAGTGCGGCAGAAAAATCGCGGCAATGGATTCGCGGTAGCAAAATCACGACAACAAAACGCTACAAGAAGAAAAAAGGGTATGGTTTTCATATATGTAGTGTTGAATTTATGAATCAAGTTGAGGGTTTGCCTTATAAATATGTTGGATTCCCTCTTGGAAGTTTATGGATTGTTGTAGAGTTGATCTAAGGTAGATCTACTGAAGTTTAGTATTGGTGAGGTATGTTGTTGAAGTTATTGGTACAGATAGAGGTTGTATAACAGTGAAGTTCTAGCACATGGTTTAAGGTACAGACTTATGGTATAGTGTTTGAGGTATATGTGATCATATTAGATTGGTTGATGAGTATACAGTGACAAGTTTCTCAGTGACATATTCAGTTTCTACATTTGAGGTATATGTGATCAGATCATATTGGTTGATGAGTATACAGTGACATATTCATTTTCTACATTTGGCACTTATATTTCAGGGCAGTTTGATGGGGCAAGGACAAGTGGTTGTAGCCACCTTCTGGTTGTAGCCGAAGAACATAGGGGGTTGTAGCCTCCTTCTAGTTGTAGCCAGAGAATTGGGGAGTTAGAGCTTCCTTCATATTGTATCCTCCTTCTAGTTGCAGTTGGAAAACAAAAGAAGTTGGTGCTTCCAATGAATGTAATTCTTAAAGACATATAAGAAAAATCGTTATGTGGTTTTCTCCCGCTTTGGGTTTCCATGTAAAAACAATGGTGTATTGTGTATGTGTATGATTTATCGTTTGTTCATTGTTTATTTACTATGAAACTTTTGGATGATAATGCTACATTGATATGACACTTGCATTTTGTGGTTAAAAAGGGTTGAATAACTCTATTACTGATTCACCCCCCGTCTCATTAATCCAACAATTGTTATCAGAGTAGGTTCCTTCATAAATTAGTTTAACCACTGAAAAGTAGATCATGGAGAGCAACAACATGTATAAAAATGGAATACCACAGTTTGATGGACAAAATTATGCATTTTAGAGAAGAAGGATGAAAACATATATACATGCACAAGGATTTGAAATTTGGCAATCAGTTGTAGATGGATACAAAGAACCAACATTTCCTCTGACAAATGAAAGAGCAATAAAACTCGGTCAAAGTAATTCCAAAGCCACAAATGCACTTCTGAATGGTATTTGTGAATCGGTATACACCAAAGTTATACATTGTAAATATGCTAAAGATATTTGGGACAAGCTTCACAATATTTATGAAGGAGATTCAAAGGTCAAAGCAACAAAGCTTCAAACTTACAGAGGTCAGTTTGAAAAACTAAAGATGAAGGAAGAAGAGAATATTGCAACTTACTTCTTACGAGTAGATGAAATAGTAAATGCAATCATAGGATTGGGAGAAGAAATTAAGGAATCTGTAATTGTTCAAAAGGTACTAAGATCTCTTCCTATGAGATTTGATCCTAATATATTAGCACTAGAAGAAAGAGCAGATCTAGACTCAATAAGCATGGATGAACTACATGGAATATTCACAGCATATGAAATGAGAACTGAACAGGAAAATCCAAATATAAAAGAAGCAACTTTCAAAGCACCCAAAAGTTCAAAGCAAAAGGGAAAGAAAAAGGAAAAAGAACATAACAACAACAGTGACATCTCAGAAGATGATGGAGAAGTGGTCAACTTTGTCAAAAGATTGAACACGGGAACCAACGACAGATATAAAGGTAATCTTTCATTGATTTGTTTTATTTGTGATGATATTGGTCATTTTGCTAACAAATGTCCTCATAAGAAAAATAAGAGGAATGATGAAGATTACTCAAATAGAAAACAAACATATAAAGACAAAATAACCATAAAGAAATCTTTCAAGAAAATATTATGCACCAAAGAAGACATCTTCTCATCATATGAAGATGACGTCAGTGATTGTGAGACAAAAAGAGTTCTATTCATGCCAGTAGAAGACTCTAACAAATAATACACTGAAGAAGAATATGAAGAGGAAGAAGTTGCCCACCGAGAAGAATTTTTGACTTCCATAGAAGTTATAAGAAGAGAAAAGAAGAAAAACAAGAATCTACAAACGGAACTAGACAAGAAAGAAGACACTCATGAACTAGAACAAATGATCACAATTTTGAAGGTTCAAATAGAAGAAGATAAAAGAATTTAAGAAGAACTCAAAGAACAACTAGAAGAAAGAAACATGATCATTGAAAATTTGGAGGCAGAGATTGTCACATTAAGAAAGGATCTTCAAAAGAAAAATATGTAGAACAACACAAAAGTTTTGGATGGCATTATCAGCAATCAAAAGCTTGATCATGATAAGATTGGACTTGGATACAATCAGTCAGAAAATGGATCAAGCCCCAAAACAACAGAACACGAAACATATCCAAAAATCTATGCAGAAACAATCAAAGGGGATAGGAAGACCTACAAAGAATATTATAGGGACACTCCTACACTGAGAAGATTCATATTTCAAAATCAACGACCGACAGATAGGCCTCAGGAAGAAGAAGTATTCAAAAGAGAAACTTCTTTCAGAACATATTTAACTCCCAGGTATCAAACTATCTTATTTGGTTTATATTATGCATGCAATAATTTTGGACATAAAGCTATGAATTGCAGGGCTAACAGGAGGAACATAAACAACTTTGAAATTCATACACAAAAGGGTTATCCAAGAAGACCTAGTGAAACACAAAGAAGAAGTTACAACAAGTTTGAATCATTGAGCACTGAAGTGGAATGCTACAAATGTAACAACTCTGGACACATGGCAAAATATTGAAGAATGACAATTCCTCCTAGAGAACCACAACAGAAGAACAATAGTCACAAACAAGACCCTCAGAAGAGAACATGGATAAGAAAGCAAAATCAATATAGAAATGAAGAATGCACACTCTCTATACAATCTAATTAGAAGAAATGTGGTTGGTATGTTGACAGTGGTTGTTAAAAACACATGACAGGTGATAAAGACAGGTTTCTTACATTAAGAAAGGAAATAAATGGATCAGTCTCCTTCAGAAATGATGATTCAATTAAAATCATTGGAAAAGGTAGAGTCAGAATTGGAAACAAGAATACCAAGGCAGAAAATGTTCTACTAGTAGAAGATATGAAACATAATATTTTAATTGTGAATCAAATGTGTGACCAAGGTCATAAAGTTACTTTTGATTCACAAAAGTGCGAGATAAGAAAAGAAGGTTTAGGAAAATTGATTGCAACAACTGCTAGAACTTCAAGAAACATATATGTATTAAGTGAAATTGGAAATGAAAAGTGTTGTCTAGGAAAGGAAGATGAAAGTTGGCTATGACATGAAAGAATGGGTCACATACACTTTGATAACCTTGTCAAAGTCAACAAAAAGGAAGCAGTTAGAGAAATGCCCTAGATCACGAAACCAACCACCACTTTATGCAAGCATTGTCAACAAGGAAAGCAAACAAAGACCAGGTTTAATCAAAGGAATATTCAACGACAAGACCACTGGAAATTGTGCATACTGATCTAGTTGGACCAACTACAAAAAAGGGTTTAAAAGGTGAGAAATACTTTATGTTATTAGTTGATGATTATACAAGAATGACTATAGTTTGCTTTCTCATGAATAAGTCAGAAGCTTTTGAAAACTTCAAGGTCTACAAGGAAATGGTTGAAAATGAAATGGATTCAAAAATCAAATGTTTGAGATCTGATAACGGAGGAGAGTTCACTTCAAAGGAATTTATGGAATAATGCAGCAGGCATGGAATAAAAAGAAAATTCTTCGTTGCTAGGACACCTCAACAGAATGGAGTTGTTGAAAGAAAGAACATGAAAATATAGGAAATGGATCGAACAATGCTAATGGATTCCAAATTGATAGATATCTTTTGGACACATGCAATGCATACATCGATTCACATTCAAAACAGAGTAATTCTCAGAAACAACAATGGAAAAACTAACTACAAGCTATGGAAAGGAAGACCATAAAATGTGAAGCACTTCAGAGTATTTGGAAGCAAATGCTACATCAAAAGAGAAGATGGCAGAATGGAAAAGTTTGACTCTCGTGTGGACAAAGGAGTACTTGTTGGTTACTCAAGTACAAGGAAATCATACAAGTGTTAAAATCTGAGGTTGAACAAATTTGTGGAAAGCATCAATGTAACAATTGATGAAACAAGTGGATAGAAATTAAAGGAAGAAGAAAACGAATCAATGGAACAAATTTATGAAGAAGAATTAGAAGATGAATAAGAAGTAGAAGCAGGAGATGAAGATAATCATATAGAAGTAGAAGAGAAAACTCAGAAATTGCCTCCAAAAACAACTATCAAATGAATACAGAAGAATCATCCTTCAGATCATATTATCGAAAACAAAGATGCAGGATTTGAGACTAGAATAAGAACACGTTCACAAGAACAAACACACCTAGCACTCTCATCTATGATTGAACCAAACAGTTTTGAAGAGGCCAGCAAGGATGAATTTTGGAATAAGGCCATGGATGAAGAATTGGATCAAATAGAGAAGAATGACACTTGGGAATTGGTTCCAAGACCAAAGAATAAGAATGTGATTGGTACATAGTGGGTATTAATAAATAAATTGAATGAAGATGGGCATGTTACAAGGAACAAATCTAGATTGGTATGTAAAGGATACACACAAGTTGAAGGAATCGAATTTGAAGAGACATTTTCCCTAGATACCAGAATGGAAGCATTCTATTTGCTTTTAGCTTATGCATGCTCCAAGAATATTAAAGTGTATCAGATGGACGTGAAGTATGCTTTTCTGAATGGGGAACTTGAAGAAGAAGTATACATTGAACAACCAAAAGGATTTCAGTTGTCAGAGAACACATATTACATGTGAAAACTGAAGAAGGCCTTGTATGGTCTAAAACAGGCTCCTAGAGCATGGTACTCTAGACTGAATAAATATCTACAACAGACAAGGTTCATAAAAGGAAGTGCATAGAACAACCTCTACATCAAGGTAACTCAAGATTGTATTTTATTAATTGAAGTTTATGTTGATGATATTATTTTTGGAAGCAGTGATGACAGGTTAAGCCAGAAATTTGCAAAGGATATGTAGAATGAATTTGAAATGTCATTACTCAGAGAACTATCCTTCTTTTTGGGTCTTCAGATACATCAAAGCAACCAAGGAGTTTTTATTTCTCAAACTAAGTATATCAAAGAAATGTTAAAGAGGTTCATAATGGAAGATTGCAAACCAGTTACCACTCCTATGAAAACCAGTTGCAAGTTGAGAAAAGATGACGATTCAAAGTCTACAGACTAGAGGCAATACAGGTCAATGATTGGTAGCTTACTTTATGTGACAACATCCAGACTAGATGTAATGTAGGCAGTAGGACAGGTGGCACAATTTCAAGCAACACCAAAGGAATCATATGTCATCGCAGTGAAGAGGATTTTCAGATATCTCAAAGGAACATAAGAGTTTGGACTATGGTATCCAAAAAGAAAGGATATATCACTTATTGCCTACATAGATGCAGATTGGGAAGGTTGCATTAATGACCGATGAAGCATCAGTGGAGCATCGTTCTACTTGTGTGAGTGTTTAGTATCATGGCTAAGAAAGAAACAATCATCAGTATCCTTATCTACAGTCGAAGCAGAATATATTGCAACACCAACATGTTGTACACAGGTTCTATGGATGAAACAAACTCTAACAGATATACAGGTTGAGTATGATAAGACCATTCCAATCTATTGTGATAATACAAGTGCCATCAATATCTCAAAGAACCCAGTGATGCACTCTAAGACAAAGAACATTCCAATCAAGTATCACTTTCTATAGGAACAAGTTGCAGATAAGAACATCAGATTTGAATATGTGGGCACAAAAGAACAAGTGGCAGAGATATTTACAAAACCTCTTCCATGGGAAGTCTTTGAGTATCTTCGCTAGAGACATAGAGTAATTTATACTCCAAAATGAATGCTTTTGAATGATTATCTTATATGTCTTATATTTACACGAGAAATCACCATAAAGAGGACAATTCAGGTTAGGAGATCAGTTTCAAGAAGATTTTATTCAGGGGAGTATCCCTAAGGACAGTTCAGTTAGGGGGAGAAGCCCTTGATGGAAAGATACCTTTGCCATTGATGATAAATGGGGAGAGATTTATCAGATGTAGAGCACAGAGGCATGGTTCTAAGGGGAGTGATGGTCACAAGAAGAGAATGAGTGATATGACTTCAATATTGCATAACATGACTTCAGTATTGCATCAAAGTGTTTCCATCAATGCCAAAGGGGGATATTATTGATTAATTAGGTTGGTTGTCATTGATTTCAACCCTTGAAGAAAGTCCGGTAGCACAAAGGTTTGGGTAATGGATGCAAGTTTGTTTGGTGGATAATGGTATGATTTTTGATATATTTGTAGGTAAAACTATTCTAGATGGATAGTACATGTCATGCCATTTCCGATGGTATGTGGAACGCCACATAACTCCTCACGGTTAGAGATTTATGGCCATGTGAAGTTGGAGAACCCTCATGAGTCATCTAGAAGCCCCAAAAGGTCAAAGTAGTCAAAGCATTTGTAAAGAAGAAAGTATTTAAATAATAAAGTGAAGTGATGAGTGTACTATAAGTCAAAGAGGATGCAAAAGAAATTATTTAAATAGTAAAGTTAATGGAGAAAGTACTAATTATGGAAAGTAGTTAAGTTAAGTGGACAAGTGGTTATAAGTGGGTTAACCCTAAAATAAGGAAAGTGGGTTAAGATGGTTAGAAGTTAATCCGTTGAGGAAGCTACATAAAATTATAAATAAGAAGCAAGGGTTTCTCATTCAAAACACACTTGAATATCATTGAATATCTATTTTTGTGAAAGGCTATTTGGGAAGGTATTATTGATAGAGAAAAGTGTGGTAGAAAAAGTGTGGCAGGAAAAATGTGGAAGAAAAAGTGCAGTAGAAAAGGTGCGGCATAAAAGGTATGACGAAAAAATTGCAGCAGAAAAAGTGCGGCAGGAAAATTGCGAAAGAAAAATTGTGGCAGAAAAAGTGCGACAAAAAAATCGCGGTAGTGGATTCGCGGCAACAAAATGCTACAAGAGAAAAAAAGGGTTTGGTTTTCATATATGTAGTGTTGAATTTATGAATCAAGTTGAGGGTTTTCCTTGTAAATATGTTGGATTCCCTAGTGGGAGTTTATGGCTTGTTGTAGAGTTGATTTGAGGTAGATCTACTAAAGTTTAGTATTGGTTCATGTTTGAGGGATTTTGGTTGAGGTATGTTGCTGAAGTTATTGGTACATATAGAGGTTGTATAATAGTGAGGTTCTAGCACATGGTTTGAGATACATACTTGTGGTATAATGTTTGAGGTATATGTGATCAGATCAGATTGGTTGATGAGTATACAATGACAAGTTTCTCAGTGACATATTCAGTTTCTACATTTGGCACTTATATTTCAGGGCGGTTGGAAGGGTCAAGGACAGGTGGTTGTAGCCACCTTCTGGTTTTATCCGGAGAACATAGGGGGTTGTAGCCTCCTTCTAGTTGTAGCCATAGAATTGAGGAGTTGGAGCTTCCTTCAGGTTGTAGCCTTCTTCCATTTGCAGTTGGAAAAAAAAGGAAGTTGGTGCTTCCAATGAATGTAATTCTTAAATACATATAAGAAAAAACATTATGTGGTTTTCTCTCGCTTTGGGTTTCGACGTAAAAACATTGGTGTACTGTGTATGTGTATGCTTGCTCATTTGTTCATTGTTTATTTACTCTGCAACTATTGGATGATGATGCTACATTGATATAACACTTGCATTTTGTGGTTAAAAAGGGTTGAATTTCTCTATTACTGATTCACCCCCCCTCTCAGTAATCCAACATGCACCGCACCAACTACTCCACCCAAATATGTTGCAGGAAAGAAACTCTACAATGACAACTCAAGAGAAGTTAATGCAATTCTAGGAGGGTTGAAAAATTCTATATGTGTGAAGGTTGTGCATTGTAAGTCAGCCAAAGACATCTAGGACAAATTGGAGGTTGTATATGAAGGAGATATCAAAGTCAGGGAAGTTAAACTATAGACCAATAGAACTTAGTTTGAAAATATGAAAATGAAAGAAGAAGAGAACATTGATGAAAACCTTCATAGGGTAGATGAAGTAGTTAATTCAGTCAAAACAATGGGAGAAGAACTTACAGATAAACCCATTGTGCAAAAGATACTAAAGTCATTACCTATAAGATATGATGCCAAGATTTCTACAATTGAAGATAGGTCTGATCTTGACACACTCACAGTTGATCAACTTCATGGAATTTTTACAACATATGAAATGAGAACAGGGAATGATAAATCATCAAAAAGAGAAACAACCTTTACAACATCTTAAACAAAGAGGAGGTGGGAGAAAAAAACCAATGATGAGTTATCAGATATATCTAATGAAGAAATTTCCAACTTCATAAAGAAACTTAAGAAAGGGACAAGAAAATACAAAGGAAATTTTCCTCTAATATGTTTCAATTGTGGAAAAATTGGACACTTTGCCAATAAATTTCCCCATCCTAAACAAAAGGAAAGTGATGAAGAAATAACCTTCAAAAATCAGAAGAAAAACAACACTACTAATAAAAATAAGTTCTACAAGAAAAAGAAAATGTTATTTACCCAAGAAGACAATAGCTCATCAGATGAAAATGAAGAAGATGAACTAGAGCTTCTATTTATGGGAATAAAAACTCAATATGATATACTTTCATAAGATGAAGAAGTGAACTTCAAAGAAGAAATCCTTAGTGTAATTGAAGAACTAAGAAAAACTAAAAAAGAGGGAAGTATCCAAAACCATCAAACAATCAGAACAAACCATCAATAATTTGAAGTCCCAGCTCCTGGAAGCTAATAAAATTGAAGAATTCATTTTACAACAACTTAATGATAAAAAAAAAGTATGTGAGAAACTATAAGCTGAGATTAAGCTGCTAAAAATTGAAATTGAGAAAGAAAAGATGGGATCACAATTTGGAAATAATTCAAAGATATTGGATGAAATTCTCAGTATTCAAAGGTTACCAAACAACAAGACTGGTTTGGGATACACTCAAGATTTAACTTCTACATCACAAGGATCTGTCAAGAAACCAATCAGTTACACAGATGCTCTGAAAAACTCATTAAGAAAAGAAGATAATAAGACAAATATGATACTATTGAAAATTATTACACATAACAAAAATCAATACTCCCTACTAGAGTAAAGGATGACAAGAAAAATACAATCATCAGAAAGATTTCCCCTAAATATCTATTTATTGGATATTGTTACTCTTGCAATAATTATGGACATAAGGCAATGCACTGCAAAGCTTATGGACAAAACAATCATACAAATTTTCAAAGACATAAGAACAATAAGTACAATACATAGAAGAAAAACTATAACTCATTTTCTCCTTTGTAAGACTTCAATGGTGAATTCCAAAGATGCAACAACTATGGTCATAAAACCAGTGAATAAAGATCGCCAAAAGATTATAAAAAGACAAATATTTCCCATAATAAAAAAGAATGGAAGAAAAAGTAAATAGAGTGCAATGTAGCCTTATATGAAAGAAATCAAGGATTCCAATGGTATATAGACAATGGATGTTCCAAACACATGACTGGATATCAAAGTAAATTTCTCAAGTTAAATAAAAAAAGAAAAGGAAAAGTAAGTTTAGGAGATAACATGTCAGCCAAGATACTGGGAAAGGGCACTGTTAGTTTAGGAAATAATAAAACCAAAGTAGAAGATGTACTTCTGGTAGAAAATCTCAAACCAAATATCCTAAGTGTAATTCAAACATGTGATAAAGGTCACATACTTACTTTTGATTCTTAGAAATGTGAAATAAAAAAAAAGGACACTGGAAAGCTAGGGGCAGTTGCACCAAGAACATCTAGCAATGTGTGCATCCTTAATATAGATGAAGAAGAAAAATGTTGTTTAAGCCAAGTATATGAAAGTTGTCTATGGCATATAAGTTTGGGACATTTAAGATTTGACAACTTGATCCAAGCCAACGAGAAAAATGCAGTTAGGGACCTACGAAAAGTGATTAAGCCTTCAGATTCTATTTGTAAACATTGTCAAATAGGAAAGCAAACACGAGTTAGGTTCAAAACAAAATACCATTCCACAACAAAACCATTAGATCTTATTCACAAAGATATATGTGGACCAACCATAACCAAAAGTACTTATGGTGAACAATATTTTATGTTGATTGTTGATGATTACACAAGATTGACCTAGGTATTCTTTCTAAAATAAAAATCAGAAGCCTTTGAGAAATTTAAAATACACAAAGCCCTTGCAGAAAATGAAACATATCTTAAAATTAAATGTCTGAAATCAGACAATGGAGGAGAATTCACCTCTAAAGAGTTCATTCAATTCTTTGAAAATCATGGTATCAAAAGACAGTTTTCAGCTCCCAAGACTCCTCAACACAATTGAGTGGTATAAAGGAAAAACAAAAGAATTCAAGAAGTTGCAAGAACCATGCTAAATGAATCCAAGCTTCCAGACAAATTCTTGAGAGATGAAATCTACACAACATTCCACATACTTAATAGATCTCAGTTGAGACCCAACCATGAAAAAACCCCTTATGAGCTATGGTTTGGAAGGACAACATCTGTAAAACACTTTAGAGCTTTTGGAAGAAAATGTTACATAAAGAATGATGAAGATAACCTAGGAAAGTTTGATCCAAGATCTGATGAAGGAATATTCTTAGGGTGTTCATATAATAAGAAAGCATACAGATGTTATATTCTTAGACTACTAAATATAGTAGAAAGTTCCAATGTAAAGATATATGATCTACAAAAGGGAATATCCCAAGGAATTGATAAAAAATATCAACAAGAAGATGATGATGTAAAATCTCAGAAGGAAGATGATGATGTAGAATCTCAGCAAGAAGATGATAATAAAACATAGGAAAATGAACCACATACTGATGAAGAAGACAATGAAGAAACTCCCTTGCAAAGAGCTTCATCAAAACAAGTTCAAAAGAATCATCCTGAAAGAGATATTATTGGAGATAAACGTGCAGGGGTAGAAACAAGAAGGAAACTTGCTTTTGACTCTGAAAAAGAAATGTTATCCCTAATAGAACCTAAGTCGGTTAAAGAAGTTATCAAAATTAAATATTGGATAAAATCAATGAATGAAGAACTAGAACAAATAGAGAAGAATCATACTTGGGAACTAGTTCCAAGACCCAAGGACAAGAATGTGATAGTAACCAAGTGGATCTTCAAAAACAAACTAAATGAAAATGGAGAAATTATAAAAAAAAAAAATCCAGATTAGTGTGCAAAGGATATTCCCAAGTGGAAGGTATTGATTTTGAAGAGACTTTTTCTCCAGTAGCAAGACTTTAGGCCATCATATTGTTCTTGGCATTTGCATGCTTTAGAAATTTCAAAATCTATCAGATGGATGTCAAGTTAGCATTCCTTAATGGAACACTAGAAGAAGAAGTCTATGTTGAGCAACTAGAAGGATTCATGTTATTATAAAATAAGGACTATGTGTGCAAGCTGAAAAAGGCCTTGTGTGGTCTTAAACAAGCCACCAGAGCATGGTTCTCTATGCTTTATCAGTACCTACAAAAACAAGGATATAAGAGAGGGACTACTAACAACAACCTATACATCAAAATTAAGGATCAAAACATGATTTTTGTGGTGGTAGATGTAGATGACATCATATTTTGGAGTAATATCACTACACTAAGCCTAACATTTGTGACCAAAATGCAAGAAGAGTTTGAAATGTCTATTCTGGGAGAACTATCATTTTTCTTAGGTTTACAAGTAAATCAAAAAGAAAATGGAATATTTATTTCACAAACCAAATATATCCAGGAAATGATGAAGAAATTTCCAATGGAAGACAATAAACCTATGAGTACTCCCATGGTCACTAGATGTAAACTAAGTCTAGAAGATGACTCCCCAAAAGTGGACCAAATGATGTATAGATCAATGGTTGGAAGTTTGCCTTATTCAACAACAACAATACTTGACATCATGCAGGTTGTAGGACTCGTGGGGAGATTTCAATATGCACCTAAATAAGCTCACTTAAAAGCAGTAAAATGAATATTTAGATACTTTCAGGGCACCCTAGAACTTGGATTATGGTATCCAAAAGAGAAAGACTTCAATCTAACTGCATTTAAACTTTGACAACTTGATCAAAGCCAACGAGAAAAAGGTAGTTAGGGACCTGCCAAAAGTGATTAAGCCTTCAGATTCTATTTGTAAACATTGTCAAACAGGAAATCAAACAAGAGTTAGGTTCAAAACAAAATACCATTCCACAAAAAAACCATTAGAGCTTATTCACACAGATCTATGTGGACCAACCATAACCAAAATTACTTATGGTGAACAATATTTTATGTTGATTGTTGATGATTACACAAGATTGACCTGGGTATTCTTTCTAAAATAAAAATCATAAGCCTTTGAGAAATTTAAAATACACAAAGCCATTGTAGAAAATGAAACAGATCTCAAAATAAAATATCTGAGATCAAACAATGGAGGATAATTCAACTCTAAAGAGTTCATTCAATTATTTGAAAATCATGGTATCAAAAAACAATTTTCAGCTCCCAAGACTCCTCAACAGAATTGATACCATGATTTTCAAAATTCAGTTGAGACCCAACCATGAAAAAACCCCTTATGAACTATGGTTTGGAAGGACAACATCTATAAAACACTTTAGAACTTTTGGAAGGAAATGTTACATAAAGAATGATGAAGATAACCTAGGAAAGTTTGATCCAAGATTTGATGAAGGAATATTCTTAGGGTGTTCATATAATAAGAAAGCATACAAATGTTATAATCTTAGACTACTAAATATAGTAGAAAGTTCCAATGAAAAGATAGATGATCTAAAAAAGGGAATATACCAAGGCATTGATAAAAAATATCAACAAGAAGATGATGATGTAAAATCTCAGAAGGAAGATGATGATGTAGAATCTCGGCAAGAAGATGATAATAAAACATAGGAAAATGAACCACATACTGATGAAGAAGACAATGAAGAAACTCCCTTGCAAAGAGCTTCATCAAAACGAGTTCTAAAGAATCATCCTGAAAGAGAGATTATTGGAGATAAACATGCAGGGGTAGAAACAAGAAGGAAACTCACTTTTGACTCTGAAAAAGAAATGTTATCCCTAATAGAACCTAAGTCGGTTAAAGAAGTTATCAAAAGTAAATATTGGATAAAATCAATGAATGAAGAGCTAGATCAGAAGAAATTATTCTACATAGATTGTGAAGAGGAAGAAGAACAAGAACAAGAACCATCTCAAGATGAAAACGTAAACAAGAACAAGAACCATCTCAAGATGAAAACGTAGAAGCAATTTCGTCTAAGGAGTTGACTCCCACGATATCGTGTAATGCATTGGCTGGAATTATCACTCCTCAAACCCTCAAGATCGAAGGATACATCAAAAAGAAAAAGGTAACAGTCCTAATTGATTCTGGCAGTACTCATAATTTCATTCACTATAAATTAGCCAAAGATCTCAATTGCTTTGTATATCCAACGCCAAAGTTTCAAGTAATGATTGTAGATGGAGGAACTATCAATTTCTTAGGAAAATGCAATAAGATCAATCTTACTATGGGGGAATATGTAATGAATA
>CBVK0100184983.1:5526-17747 GCA_900067695.1 Picea abies
ATCATTCCTTTAGTAATTATGTGTAATTTCAAACAATTAGGTAAGTACCACGTTAAAGATATGAATGTATATATCGAGCCTCTTATCGACCAACTACTAAAGTTATGGGATGGCATCACAATGTATGACATATGTAAACCAATCGGGGAGAAGAAATTTAAATTCCGTGGAATACTTTTATGGAAAATTCATGATGCCCTTGGACTAACACATTTTTGTGGTATGTAGCATTCTAATATTGCTCTTTAATACTATATAATATTATAATGTTATCATGGTGCATGTTTAATTTTTAAATAATCTCATCGTATAATTGACATTAATCCATTTGTTGCAGGTCTTCAAACAAAGGGTAAATTTGCATGTCCAGTTTGTGGCCCTAAGATGAAGTATTGTCATTCAAAAAGTTTAGGAAAGATGGTGTTTGATGAGTATAGGCACCTTCTTCTTAATAACCATAGGTATCATACTACTGAAAAACATATTTTCAATGGGAAACAAGAGACTCGTTTAAAACCACGAAGAACGACACCTCACCTATGGAGGTTGGAATATAATAGAAATCGTCAAGGTACTCAATTTCATAATGTATCGTAGATCATGTTATGTTTTGAATGTTTATTTTAATCATTGAATTTATTTTACCATATTTGATAATTATTTTTGTGATTTCTTTTATGCTTCATGAAGGCAACAATCATCATGAAGGTATTAATAATGGGCTTCTACGAGGAACGGAATCTTATCCCACTCAATTCATGAGGTTTCCCTACTATGAGGAGCTAAAAATAGATCATTTGTTTGATACAATGAATATAGGGAAGAATGTGACTGAAACGTTATGGCGAATCATAGATGGTAGGAGGGACAAAGAAAAAATTGTCAAAATTTGTACTGACATTCAGGAAGCCACTCATGCAATGTGAAGTGTGATTTGATATTCAAATAGATCAGATGGAGTACTAGATCGAAATAACCTTCCATGGTTATTAACAAAGAAACAAAGCAATGATGTAAAATAGGTAATTCAAAGAATTAAATTTCCCACGGGTTTTGCTTCAAACATAAAAAAATATGTTAACGAAGAAAGGTGAATTTGGTGGGGTAAAAACAAATGATTGGCATACCTTCATTAAGGTAATAGTTTTGGTATACATATTTATATATATTGTCCTTATAGATATTTTATTTTTTTTATTTTTTCTTGTCTACTTTGGTCGAAACAACTAACGATTCATTTTGTTGTTACAAAATGTTCTACTGCTATCTCTCCCAAACGACTTTGACATCAACATCAAACAAGTTATATATGATCTTGGAAAATACATGAGGTAAGATGTAGTTGTGATTTATATGCAAAATGTTCTTTCAAATTATTGTTGTACTCAATGACATATGTTTTACTTGTAATGTAATGCAATATATTATATTATGTTATGTTGAAACATGGTATTTTCTTGTGTCACGATCTCATGTAGATGGTTGTCATTGAAATAAATCCATGAAGATGATATAAAGTATTGGAAGAGAGAAATTCCTCGTCTAATGTGTGAAATGCAAAAGTATAGACCTCCTACATGTTTCAATGCACAAGAACACTACCTCATACACCAAGTTGAGGAGATTGAAATTTGTGGACCTATTCACACAAGGTCAATGTGGATGGTGGAGAGGCACTTGAAATCATTGAAGGTGTTGGTTAGACAAAGAGCATGTCCTGAGGGTTCTATGGTGGAGGGATATATGGTATATCAATCCATGGTGTATATTAGTCAGTATCTTCCTAAATCAGCAGTGCCAACTATGCATGCAGTGGATCGCATTTGGGATGTGAACTCCATCAAAAAATTTGAAGATCAAGAGCATCTGTTGGGGAAAGGTAGAATGAAAAAAATGAGAGGTAATATATTAATAATTATGAAAATTTATATTAATAATACATATAAAGTTTCTTTTTTGTGTATATGACTATACTCATTAATATATTAGTATAATTTATTTCATAAATTATAAATATTTATAATTACCTGCATATTGTACGTTATAATTAATACTTAATATTGGTGAATTATGTTTTTTTTATTCAGTTGCTATAGAGTGGGATGCACTGCATTTATACATTGCAAACAATCTTGACTGGATGAATGTATGGATTGAAAGATGTAAACAACATAATGGAGGTAGGTTATCATGGAAATGACTGTCTGAATTGGTTAGAGAAGCTCGTCGTAATGGAGATGCCAATGTTACCCAAAGGGAAATTGATCTAGCATATGGTTTGAAAGATGGACAAGTAAGCAATTTCACCCATTTTATTCAGTTATTTTATATTATACTAATGTGACTACATGTGTACTATATTTTTTAGATAGTTTCGAAGTTATATAAATATATGTTAATTTATTAATTGACAATGCATCTTTTACATATCTGACATATTGCAGTTGAAACACCACAAGGCTATGTGGTGCAATGGTCGTAAATTTCGCATCAAACAATTGGATGAAACTAGGAAAACTTATGATAGTGGGATAACTGTAGTATTCTAGGTTACTAATGTTTCCTCTAGGAGTGACAGACATCTCCAAGAATCTGAAAAATAGATACTATGGGTATTTAAACAATATACTTGAGTGTGGTTTTAATTCCTTCAAATTAGTTCTGTTCGATGTCAAATGGTATAGGTTACGAATGCATGAACGTGATGAGGAAAGAACTGTTATTAAACATGCCAACGAATTTTCAATGATTAAAACAACAATGTTTGAAAGAGGACATGATCGCTATGTTTTTCCAAGCCAATGTGAACAGGTCTTTTACTCAAATGTTCCAGGTGAAAGGGATTGGTCATATTTTGTTAGATATGATCCAAGAGGAAGGCCAATTAAATATACTCATTTACAGGAAGAAGATGATATTGAAGATCAAGAAGATGATTCGAAAAAATATCAGACAAAGCCGGAAGATCATGGAGGGTCGACAGATGAAGAAGACGGATAAGATCATGATCTAGGCATAGGAGACAATATTGCAATTCCTGATGATGTTGTTGATGAAAATATGCTCGAAAATGACATTGATGACGATGATAATATCATCAATCCTTTGAACATCGTTTCAGAACCAGATGATGATACAAATGTCGAGTTCAATGAAGAACATCAAGATAGAGAATAAGGATGATTACACATATGTTGAGGTTGGATTAGGTACATGACTATATAATATTTTAATTTGTATGGATTATTCTCTTAAAATAATTTACTTTTAATGTCATGGGTTAATTACATGTTTTTGAGTTTTATGCGACGTTTTTATATCCTAGGTTACGTGTTGTTTAATTATTATTTGAAACTTGAAAATAGTTGTCAATATAGTAAAGTACGTGGTAGACTAAAAATATCATTTAGAAACACATAATTTCATGTACCTTCATTGATTTTTGTTTTTGTAGTTTCTATGGATGAATCTTAATAGGACATTGCTTTCAATTATTTTATATTTTATAGATTAGGTTTTGGGGATCAATTGAGAGTGATGTGAGGGGGAGGGGAGCGGCCATGTGAGCTTCCACCTTCACTTGGTTGGCCTTGTTCAGTAGAGGATAAATTATTCTTAAAACCAAGAGAAGCTCTTTCATTTTTATACCATCATGATCATATAAGATTTCATCAATATTGTTACCTATTTGAATCTTCTTAGAATTGAGATTCATTACATAGTCGTTGGAAAAATACAAAGGACTTATGTAGCGGATATTAATTTGGTCTTTGTGTGGGAAATTTTATGCCATTATTATTTTTTGTACAAAAATAACGAGAAACGATGAACGAGGAACGAAAATTTCACGAGGACTAGACACTGGCAACAGGGACCTGCGAATTGGGCCAACGTTGAAATTTTGTCAAATAGTTTTTGTATGCACTGAAATTTGTCATGGATAAACTATTGACATGGCTTAACGATATGGGAGGGTTTTTGGACTCAAATTTGAGTGACACACCCACTTTCTTCCATCATCAATTCATCATGTAAACCATAAACCCTAATTTTCTTTTAGAGTACCCAATTTGGTTGACACAAGTTTTAGGCTTTCGTCAGTCTTTCTTCATTTTGCTTTTAGGTTCTACATTAATGTATATACAATGTATCTGCATCATCTTTGTGATGAAAAATCCATCTATTTCATTGATTTCTTAATCAACACCATCAAGATACTAGAGGCAGGAAACAGTGACATGTGAATGGGGCCAACGTCGAAATGTTTTCAAACTGTATCTGTATGCATTGAAATTTGACCTGGATAGACTATTCAAATGCCTTAATGATATGGTAGGGTTTCTAGAATCAAATTTGACTGACACACCCACCTTCTTCCATCATCAATTCATCATGGAAAACATAAACCCTATTTTTCATATGTTCTGGTAGATATGTTAATGATTCCAAGTTTCATATTTGTATTTGACTGAAGGTCCAACTAGCTTTCAAAGTATCAAATTGATATTTCAAGTTGATAAACCAAATATGAAATGAATCCAAGCATCATTTGATATCGTCGCAAGATAGACGAATGTAAATAATCTTGCGACGAATTTGCTATACTATCAACGAAAAAAGTTCGTCGTTAGTATAACTAATTCGTCGCAAGAATATTGTGTCTAATTTGAATGGTGTTACATGGTTTTCAAGGAGTGTAGGGATTATATTATGGTGCAATGTAGTGTAGTCTATAAGAATAATCTCTATGCCAAACCTCAAAATGGATAGTACCATATCTTGCTCAAAAGACAAATATTCTTGGTATGTTTCCTTTGTGGATATGGTGGCTCAAGCCCTCAATACACATGATGCCAAACAATGAAATGTAACAATTTTACTATTGAATGATAGTGTTATGTCACCCATGGTTAAGGAAAGAAATTAAGGTTCTTAGGTCCTATTTGAATCTTCTTAATGATAAGTGTGATTATGATTTTTGTGGTTAGTGGCTAAAATAATTATAAGGGTTAGGGGTTGTATATCCTAGGGATTATATTGGTTATAAGGGTTAGTAGTGAGAATGCTTGGGATCAATGGTAACATAGTTTATAGGTTAGGATTGATATGGTTTATATGGGTTAGAGTTACAAAGGTTAAATGGGTTATGGGTTTTAGAATTTCCAATTTGGGGGTAATATCAATAATAGTGATCAAGGGTTATAATCATTACAAATTAAGGGTTAGAATGATTATATCGACTACAGTCTTTTTTGTTAGGGATTGGGGTTCATGAGTTATCATAGATTATAGTTTTAGGATGAGAGGTCACATTTATTTCAATTTATGTATTATAAGGGTTATACTAATTAATGTAATATGGGTGAGGGTTTGTAGGGGTTTGAGAATAGGGTTTATCCATTATAAAGGTTATAAGAGTTAAAGGTTAATGGTTATATGGGTTAGGGTTTTTGGTAGTTAAGATTATTAGGATTTAGAGGTCAGATCAAGGTTATTTGGTCTATATTGGTTTAGAATTGTGCTCTATAGGGTTTAAGATTGGTGTTTATAGGGGTTAGGTATGGATAGAATTAAGGGTTAAGTGTTAGGGATGATAAAGCTTATAGTGTTATGGAGTAAAGTGGTTATATGGTTTGAGGCTTATAAGGATTAATGTTTATGAGATATATGGATTAGGTGCTTAGGGGTAATAAGTTAGGATTTGCTTGTTTGGGGTTTACATCATAGAGGTTAGTGATTAGGGGTAATAGAGGTAATAGACTAGTACTAATAATGGATAGATGTTATAGCTAATGTACACGTTTAAGGTTATAAGGGTTAAATTTTCAAGGGTTTAGGGATTGGGGATTCTATAAATTTAATAGGGAATATAAGGGTTCAAGGTTACAAAGGTTAAAAATTAGGGCTTGGTAGTATGGGTTATTGTTTGTAGAATTTATAGTGGTTATAGATTATACACGATAGGAGAAAGGGATTATAGTCATTATCAGTGTTAGGGATAATGATTTTTATGGGTTTGGGTCTCATAGAGTTTAGGGGATAGAGGGTATATAATGGTTAGGGTAATATGTTTAGAAATTAGAGTTATAGGGGTTAGGGATTTGAGTTTATAATGCCATGGTTTGGAAATTAGAAACTAAATGTGTTTTAGGTTATAAAGGTTATGGGTTTATTGATTCATGGATAAGTCTATATAGCTATTAGTTGACGAGGATAATATTTGTTAAGGCATATAAGGGTTAGGGATTAAGGTCACTGTGGTATGTGGGTTCATAACGATTATGGGTTATAAGGGTTAGTTGCTAATGGTTATGGGGATTATGGGTAAGGGGTTAATGGACTTAGGGGATACCATTATAAGGGTTAGTGGTCATACATTTCAGTGCTTAGGGGTTAGAGGGATATAGGGGTTGGAGTAGTTATAGGTAATAGGTTTCTAGAATTATATGTGTTAGAGATTAGGGTTATAAGGGTTATGCTTGGACATTATGGATTAATAGTAGTGAGGGTTTATAGGGGTTTCAGAATAGGTTTTATACATTATAAATGTTACAAGAGTTAAAGGTTAATGAATATATGAGTTAGGGGTTATGGTAGTTAAGCACATTAGGAGTTACAAGTCAGATAAAGGTTACATTGGTTTAGAATTGTGCTTTATAGGGATTAGGGGTTAATGTTTATAGGGGTTAGGTATGGAGAGAATTAAGGGTTGGGTGTTAGGAATGATAAGGGTTATAGTGTTATGGAGTAAAGTGGTTATATGGTTTGAGTATTATAAGGATTAATGTTTATAGTTGATAATCCTTATAATTGTTATGGAATGTAAGGGTTAGGGATTATTTTTTATAAAGGTTAAGGATGAAACATGTGATAAGGGGTTATGGATCATATTAATTACATGTGCTAGGGATAAGGGGTTATAAGAGTTCGAGTTTAGAGATTGCAAGGGTTAGCAGTTATATAATTTAGGGATTAAAGGTTATTGGGAACAAGGGTTAGGGTACTTGCTTGATAGTGAATGACAATTAAATTGGTTATGATATAATGATCAAGGGTTATAAAGATTATTCGATTGGGCTATAGGAATTAGGTGTGAAAGATATTAGAGGGTTTAGTGGTTTGTCATTCCCCTATGGATAATATGAGGATGAATATTGGTATTGGAAGTTAGGGGTTTTAGTTGACTAAGGGTTTGGGTGATGGAAGTTAGGGGTTTTAATGACTCATGCACCCCATAGGATATTTGGTGAATTGACGATGCATGTAGAGAAAGTCCTTTCTATGACCTACTATGGGTGGGCCTAGATGTTATTCATGGTGCTAAAGCACCAAATCACCTCCTATCACAATTAATAATGGTGTAATTGTGCCTTTAGGATAGTACTATGTGTTTTCTTTCAAGAACATAGCCATGCTTCAACCACATGTCAGTATCTAAGATGGAGGTCCCAAGGTGCTAAGTATGTAATGGTGGGGTCAGTTGTTAAGATGATGGGGAGGTAGGGTTTAAGGGAATGTGTTTCACCTTGATTTTTTCACACATTAGATCAACTCATGATACATATTGGATGAACTATCAGGGCGACTTACAACTAACCCAGCTACCAATTGGATGAACATGGGGCTCAGACGATATGTATAGATGCATTGAACAAAACTAATATTTGTATAGTTTGACTCCCATATTCCACTTGAAGGCCAAAGATATCATTTAGAGGCATTGTCTCATGGTTTCAGGCCTTGTTCATGGCCCATGAGCCAAATAAGTTTCATTTATGGTCTAAATCTTTAAATTTCCTCCCTTGAACATTCATTTCCTTAAGAACCACCCTCGTTGTGCAATTAATGGCTATAATATCTTACTCAAAGGGAAAATATTCCTCGTAGATTCCCTTTGTGGTGGTTTAAGGACTTTCTCACGACCCTGAAACCCTATAAGATTGATTTAGGACTAAGGCACTTATTTTTCTCCCATGAACATGGTCAAATCCATGAGATCCATCCTTAGTGCACAAAATCTTATAATGGTGTACTCCATATACCACTTTTACGCCAAATATCACCTCTAAAGGTCCCTTTAATGGAAATGATCCTATACTAATGCATGCCATTAGATTGGTGAACGCTGGATCTAGAAGAGATTTAGTGAAGATATCTACTTGTTGATCTACTAAAGGAACAAAGATTGGCACAAGCTGTCCTTGAGCATGAGGTTGCCAAATTTAGTGCATCCAAATATCCATGTGTTTTGTCTTCTGATGATTCATTGGATTATGAATAAGCTCAATGGTACTTTGATTGTCACAAAGGTGTAATGAGTTTGTGGAGGAAGACCAAGTTGATCAAGCATCATCTGTATCCAGGGAAGATTCTTCCTGACATGAACTTCATTAACATAGTTGTCTTTAGTGGAGAAGAGAACAACAACTTGTTTTTTCTTAGAACACTAACAAATTGGTCTAGATCCAAGAGAAAACAAGTAGCCCAAGGTAGATATTCTCTCATCAAGATCGCTAACCTAGTGGGCATTGAAAAATCCAAGGAGGTAGATATGAGTATGATTGTGCATGGATGGTACTCGGTTCTCCATATTTTCAATGGCCATCGAGGGGGCACCAAACACTGCAAGACGTGTGGTGCTCTTCCAGATGTTGGACCCTATCTCCGGTTGAACCAATTTCAGGGTGGGAAAGCCGTTAAAAAGAAAAGATAACTCTTCCCAGGCCCCCGATGACATCTCCAAATTTCCTAACATTGTCGTCCACCACCATGTTCCAGTTCGGGAATATTAACCCAATTCTCTTTCTATGTTCATGCAGAGTGCACCCTTGATACAAGGATTCCCCATCTCTTATGATCGACTAACCCATGTCCAATTGATGTTCATGTGGAACATTTCCCCACTTCACTCTTCAAAGTTCTCATTTGAATATTTGCTACTACGACCAAGATTTGCACCAGGGGCACTTGTTGATATCATGAAAAAAATTATACATTATATAATATATTCATATAATATATAACATATTATATAAAATATGGCATATAATATAAAAAATATTTATAAAATGAAAATATTTTATATATTGTAAACATATATATGTTATATGTATGTTACATATATAACATATATATGTTACAAATATATAACATATATATGTTATATATGTAACATATATATGTTACAAATATATAACATACATATGCAACATATATATGGTACAAGCACAGACCCGACCCCATTCCCATTCATAGAACCCTACCCCATTCACATTCGCCATTAAAATAGAACTCGACCTTATTTGCATTCTCCATTCGAACAAAACCCGACCCCTAAACCCATTCACAAAGAACTTGACCGCATTCGCATTCACCCGACCCCATTCGGCCGACCCCACAGTCATTCACCCGACCCTTACATCCTCTGCCAAACAAAACCATCGACCTTGCATCCCCTGCCAAATGATCCACAAAGGCAGACATAGACCCCACCTAGATGCCAAATGACAAAGAGATAGACGCCACAGAGACATGGCCTATAACAAGAGATGCGGTGACCCCACCAAGGAGCCACAGAGACAAAGAGCGACAAAGAAGCGAACTAGACCAACAATGTCTTCCATTCCGGTAAATTTTATTCACTCTATCCTTTTCAATATTTTCATTCTGAAAAGTGTAGGGCACACATGCATCATCGTTTGAATGATATATTCTATATATTCGATCTAGGGCACCATGTTTGAATTAGATATTCTGTAGATTTGAGTTAGGGCATATTCAAATTTGAACTTTTGTTCCTAGGGTTTTCCTGGTCACAATGTTATTAGAGGGATAACATGAAATCTATGCCAACCATCTAAAACACTTCAAGAATCCATCTAAAATACCATAACTGCAAATTGGGCAGTCGAATAGTGTGAAATATTCTACAGTCCAAGTGTTTGTCAAAAGTCCACACTCATGAATTCATATAAACTACTTTATTATACATATTATGAATTAATTAGCTTATCTATTGATAAATTCAAGGAATGCGCCTCTAGTAATAATTAATAAGGCATGCTAGGAGTTCAAATACACCGATGATAACAAAGGATATCAAATTGTGTTTTCAATTTTGAAATCAAACTATTCTTCTCTTGCGCAATGGCATCATCAAGGAGAATAATAGTAGAATAAAGTAGATTAGAAGTAAAAAAATGCTAATAGATAGGTTAGCTTTAACCACAATTAATTTTCTTGTTCATATTTATAGGTTTAAATATGAAGGGTTGTACATGAGTTCCCATGCTCACGCATTGGTATTTGATGCCAAAAGCACAGAATGGTGTGTTGGTTATTAGTTTGGGAAACAAAGCACAAGTTTTTCCCACACTAACAATTCCCACAACAATATATACAAGTTGTAAGTTTAATATTCCAATGAATTTGTAAGCGTGAGATCATTGAAATGACTCTTGTACTTGTTAGTGAGCTAACCAAATTATTTGAGAGCTATAATATGGTTTACACAACAATTACTAAAATGATTATACTACAACCAGCATATCATGAATGGATGAAAATGTTGGGGAAGTGCCTTGTCTTTTTAGATTTGGGTTCAAGATCCTATTACTCTCAATGCCAACTAAATAAGTAGGTATATGTTTATCAATTTGCAACTCTCAAAATCTGTTGTGATAACACATAGAACCAATGGTAATTTGCATATTCATCTCTATAGGTTTAAATATGAAGGGTTGTACATGAGTTCCCATGCCCATGCATTGGTATTTAATTCCAAAAGTACACAATGGTGTGTTGGTTATTATCTTGGGAAACAAAGCACAATTTTTTTCCACACTAACAAATCCCACAACAATATATATGAGTTGTACGTTTAATATTCCAACGAATTTATAAGAATGAGATCAGTGGAATGACACATGTACTAGATAGTGAGATAACCAAATGATTTGAGAGATATAGTATGGTTTGCACAAACATTACTCTAATGAATATACCACAACCAACATACCAAGAATGGATGAAAATTTTGTACAAGTGCCTTATCCTTTTCAGATTTGGGTCCACGATTTGATTATTTGCAATGACAACTAAATAAACATTCCTATGTTTACCAATTTGTAGCTCTAAAAATCTATTATGACAACACATAGAACCAATGGTAATTTTCCTATTCACCTCTATAGGTTTAAGTATGAAGGGTTTTGCATGAGTGCCCATGCTCACTCTTGGTATTTGATGCCAAAAGTACACGATGATGTGTTGGTTATTAGCTTGGGAAATAGAGCACTTGGTTATATATAAGATGTAAGTTTAATATTCCAATGAATTTATAAGCATGAGATCATTGAAATGACACTTATACTAGTCAATGATCTAACCAAATTATTTTAGTGCTATAGTATGGTTTACACAACAATTACTCTAATGAATATACCACAACCAACATACCCCGAATGGATGAAAATCTTGGGGAAATGCCTTTTCCATAATCATAATGAAATATGTTGCACTACTTATTATTTACCTATAGGTGTCTCACCATCATGTTCAATTAGATTCAACAATAGATACAATTATAGGTGTAGGTTCATTTCCAGGTCCTAGGTGGGTGTTACTTTTAATTTTATAGTTAGTATACCCTACAATTCAACTATTTCATATCTAGTCACATGTACACATCGAGATGCAAGGTTGTAGTTCCATTTCCTATTATAGTTCCAACAAATCCCATTATTTTGTATTCTCCAGTTCAATTTCAAAGATGATCAGTTAGACCATTCCCCTCCATAGTCCCATATTCCATTCATGTCTAAGTTATCTATTGATGTCTCTCTCGATCCATCAAAGTAAAAATATTGAGTTATCCCTTGATTTATTGTGAGAACACTAAAAAACAAACAAAATGAGTTAAATCCCAATGTAGATGACCATCACCAATGGAAATGGTATGAAGCATCCCCACAAATACACCAACGATTTGAGGGTGAGTATCAACATGAATTCTATGCATTGATTTGCTGACTTCAATGATAGGTTTGTAAGATACAAGGAACAAAAATGTGTGCATATTTAACAACAATTGGACTTAAGGCCACTACCATTGTCAACCATATTGGTAATCACTTGTGTTGGTTGTGGAGCCTAATTATCTTCCTGATTCAAAGGTCCTTGCTTTCAGCCGTGTTTATACCCCATGAAGTATTTACACCCCA
>CBVK0100184984.1:0-17843 GCA_900067695.1 Picea abies
TCCTGACCATTTGAAATCTGACTGCTCGCTCACTCGATTCAAGCCCAAAATGGATTTCCTCTGTGAGTTGCGCTCGACGTTCATCGCGCCACTTACAGACCTCCTCGCTCTTGTGCTTCGGACGAGTAATGTTACTAACAAATAGCATGGTCATGATATTTAGCATGTGCAAGACCCTTAGGAATCTCTCCAAATACCTTGGAATGATTGTTGATAAGACTTTGGATATCCAAAGTAATAGAGGGTCTAGATTTTTGAACATCTAGTGAGCACAATTGTGAAACTACACATTATTGTCCCTTGTTTATCAATTTTGTCATGCTATTAGAGCTTATCACTTTAGAAGGTTTTGCTTTGATACATGTGAGAGTCAATTTAATTTCCTTCCATGGAAAATATCATTAAAATTTCCTAAAATTTAAGAGCCAATGTTCCCATGATTGGAATCGTTGGATCCCTAATACAACATCAACACCACCCACTTGGTGTTAGCCCATGACTCCCTATACAAACATAAATTCCTACACCGTATTTGTGTATTTTTCATTATGGGATATAGTTTTTATCCTAAGTGTGTATTAAATCCTATTTTTCCTCCTCCTTGACTTATCTTTCGATCAGGTCTCACTGTGAGACAAAATCTAGTTTATGAAATAGTTTCATTCATCTACTATAAATTTGTATCATTGGAATGAATATTGTGAATGAGAATATGGCTTGAAGCCTTTTCCACCAAGTTTTTGTGTCTCTTTTCCTTNCANGGTGAATGAGAATATGGCTTGAAGCCTTTTCCACCAAGTTTTTGTGTCTCTTTTCCTATTTTGTGTTCTATTTCTTAACATGGTATTAGAGCTCCGTGAGTATTAAGGGGCCTGGTAATGTAGAGGCACGATAATTCCATGGTAGTGTTCCATGGGAGGCCATTGAAGGACCAATGATGTAATGCATTTATATTGAAGTGATAATATGAGAATAGAGAAAAAGAATAGCAACCAGTGTACATAATCAAGGAAAATAATTCTTTTTTGTGGCATGGAAATTTTGTTCTGTTGGAAATATTGATAGAAGTGATCTTCCCACAATTATATTCATCATCATGAATATGCATTCCTCATCGTGAATATGCAAGATGAACCAATAGTCATGAAAAATAGTTTTTTTTCTATGGGAAAGGATAAAACCATTCTAGAAATGTTTTGTTTAAGATTGGCATTAACATACATCAAATCTATCATTTATCATCATTTTATGTCAATTTGATTTTCAAGTTTGAACCATTATAGATCATAGTTTCATTGATCTCTTATAGATGAGTTTTACCCATGAGCTATTTCTCTGAGCGGTTTGGTTTGGTTGGCTCTCAACAAGGGGTCATGATGCTTGTCAACAAATATAGGTGAAACAAAACATATTGTTGTCATTTAAAGATCTAAATCAAATTGGATGTTGGATTCTATCTATGACATTATATGTATTCCTTCTTCCCTAGCGACACCACTATGGAGCTTACTGGCCTCTTATCTTCAGGAGAGAATAAAAAATAATGAACATTGATAATAATTTATGGGGTCATTGTAGGCATGATTTTTTTTTTAAATGTTGCCATTCATCTACTGATGGCATGTTTTCATATCATATATACCTCCCTCACAATGAAGACAAGTCGTCATTCCATGATCTAAGAAGAGAAATTGGTGCATGTCAGTTACATCATCAAGGCAAGAAAGAAAATATATTCATATATTGGTTTTTGGATCTGACCTTTCGATCATTTCCCTATGTTGCAGCATGGATAAGGTGGTTGTTTTAGTTTATCATCTAGGTGCAAATCCTATTATAGAGCTTTGGCCAATTGGCTCTCATTGCCACATAAAATGATACAATAAAGTAAGCCTAAGAACCGACTTCGATGTGAGGAACAAACGATTATTGGATGATTTTCACCTGCAACTCACAAAATGCATTAACTTTAACTTCTTAGATGTCAATCCCCTCAAATAAATTAGCAGTCAATTTGATCGCATTGGAAGGATTCTCATGCAAGTTAATCCAGTTTGTCTTGGTTTAAGGATAAAATAACATACGATGATGATCCATTATATCGTTTAATCTCTTGTCATTGCATGATGGGTCCAATGTTATATCGTATTATTTGTCATTCTAATCAACATATTTCATCAATTTATATGGCCCTAGTTTGCATTTTCTTTGGAAATTGACATTGATTTGACATGGGAATATGCTATTTGGGTTCGAAATATATAGATGTATAAACTTTCACATGCAATTTGTGTTATGAATTCATTGTATGTAGATCTTGCAGATTAAGTAAAAAGCATCGGAGTCATTTTTAGGGCCTTAGAAGGAATTTTTATAAATTGAAAATAACAAAAAAAAAATCAATTGGGATTCTTAAATCAAATGGAGGTTGCATTCATTTCACTTATGTAAACAACCAATTTTTAATTGAGGTAAAAAAGGGGCCTTAGAGATAAACATGACACAATTTTCCATTCTTTGGTAATTGTATTCAACTTAGTGGTTGATAGTATCACCATCTAAAACATATGTTGGAAGATCATTTCAATATGACTACAAAATTCTAATGAGTGGAAAATGATGTTGATCATAGAAAAACAAACGAAAACACAAATGTAGATCGAGTTGAGCCATGACCTTTTGTCTTACTAGCAACAACTTTATGCTTGCAAGGTGTTGTTCGACCATTGTGGTGAGTAATGGATTAATGTATTGGTGTTCAAGAGAAGCATGCAACATGATCACACGAAATTTGGCAAATAATGGTATCATATTGCAATCCATGCCCATGGACTGAAATCGAGAGTTGGATGACCTTAAAATTTTGAGGTAATTATTTTGTAATTTGAGATAATTAAAAAAAAAAAAAAATCCTAAAAGAGTCGTTGCTTTATAATTGAAATTAATCACTTTATGTAACCCAAAAAAAACTATTATGCTCAATAAGTGGTACATTATAATCACATGAGAATTGTTATGTTAAATAATTCTCTGACCTTAAAATTTTGAGGTAATTATTTTGTAATTTGAGATAATTAAAAAAAAAAAAAAATCCTAAAAGAGTCGTTGCTTTATAATTGAAATTAATCACTTTATGTAACCCAAAAAAAACTATTATGCTCAATAAGTGGTACATTATAATCACATGAGAATTGTTATGTTAAATAATTCTCTAAATATTAACATTGTTACTCTAAGGTAGTTTTCAATAAAACAATTCCCCAAAAGTTGAAGTATTGTCAATAAATTTTTGGCCTAAAATTTGAAGTCTTATCAAAGTATTGTGAAGGAGAAAGCATGTTGAAATATTTAAATTGTATTTGGCTTCACTATCGTCATTGAGGGTACTCATAATCAAATAAATTTATTTTGGCTATTGTTGTAAGTCCACCTAAAATTTTAATAAGGGGATTTAAGGTACATTTTGTTGTTGTGTGTGATAGTAAATATTGTTATGGAGGCTTATGATGTTTTGCGTCTGGTTTTGGCATGTTTAAATCATACTTGTAATTTATCATACAATCATACACACATGAAGTACATAGAAACTTAATGCAACTCTAGCACAAATTAATGTCAATCAAGCATTACCAATCATTGAAAGAATGTGAAAATAAAGTTAATAATCAAAGGAGAACTTTATGGACTCAACACATCATGAAGTCTGCAAATTTGAAGATATAAAAACAACATTAATTGTAACTTGAAATTTTTTTTTTTGTAATTTTACTTGTATTTTAAAAATTGAGTTGAATTGTGTTTGTTGAGTGCATTCTCCGTTGAACCTGACACCCTCTAGTTTCTAAGTCTACAATGATTTGGTTGAGACATTGAATTGTATACAAGGTGGAGTTCCAATAATCCCTCTTTGTTGTCATGTAAATTGTAATATGTGCCTACATGCACAAGGAGACCTCATTCTGTCATTAAAAATGGCTCAAAGTCTAAAATTATTAGAGTTACTAAACTCTCTAATACTCATTGTTGTCAATAACACAATCTCAATCAACAAAGAAACTCTTAAATCAGTTCTAACTTATTTGCAAGTTTCGCAAGCCAACGTTAAACTTATTCAAACTTAGTCATGGCTTCTTCATGATGAACTCCAACTAAAGTCTCTTCAACATTATGAACTAGTCCTTCTTTAGAACAACCCACTTTTTGAATTTGATAATGATTCCAATCAACAATCAACACAAGATCAACTTACTGAAACAACTTCAGATGCAGTCTCAAATGAGGATGAAATTATTCATGAACATATTTAGCATACTCTTTCCAAGCCCATTATTAGACCTTGGGAAGATAAAAAAAAACATATAAAGTATAGGACTTGGATATGATAATAAAACAACCTTTCATATTCTAGATTATTTCAGACCAATCCACTTCAACAGTGCATGATTTCTTCAAGAAATTTCAACTTCACATGTCTCAGTTTAGCACAAGAATGCTAAGTGACAACATTTTCATCAATTTGGTCATATGGATTTTATCTCCATCCTTGTTAGCAGTGTGGAAAGAATAATCATTCATTAAATAGATTCTTTACACTTAAAAAAAATGAAAAATTAAAGATTCACTATGGGTGGATCAATCCTTGGAAATGATCATCACCAACCAAGAAGTTATATTAGTCTTACTATATAATTCTCTCTCAATTAAAAACACATCTTGTAGTAGATAGACATTCAATCTTCTCTCCTTGAACCTGAAAGAGGGGAATGTACACAAATGAAAGTAGAATGGTATCCTCTTGTACCTCAAAAGGCGGAGTACATTAATGAAAATTTCTTGCACCTTAAGGGGGGAGTACATTAATGAGTGAAAATGGTTAGTGGTAAACATAAACCACCAAATGAAGTGAAAATGATTAGTGGTAAACCAAAACCACCAAATACAATGATGAATTGGTTAAGGGTAACCCACAAAAAAACCCTTGTGTCTCACCTTCCAACTGACAAGGGGGGGAATATTGATGATGATTTTCAAACTTCAAGTTTTGACAACGACAAAAAAAATGCCAAATGGGTGACAACAACAACAATAAGGGTGTTGCAAAAATTTCATCACTTGTGATAAATTGCCAATTTGGGAATTTTTTAGGTTTCTGCCACTTGTCATGTTTTGCACGACATCCATTAATTGTTTGAGTTTGATCTCAACATGATGATTGATTTAGAAATTGAGAAGTTCTAGAAGGACACCTAGTTTACTACTCAGACATTATTTGGTAGAATTATGGTTTGGTGGGATCATACATAGAAATTCAAACTAATGATTGGGATGTTGATAGACACTATTTTTCTGTCATTTCTTAGAGAAACATTTTGTACATTTTTTTCACCTGGATGGTTATTCGACCTAGTAGTGGACAACTAGATCCACCTACATTGTTGATTGGCATTTGATTGGATTGTCAAGCATTTTAATGGATGTTTCATACTTGGAGTTGATTCACTTCTCCTTATTCGCTCTCATCAGATATCTTTTTTTTTTGTAAATTCCTGAGCTAATTCATTAATAATACAGTAATAGTGCAATCAAGAGAAAAGAGGTAAATTGAAAAAATAAATTCTGAGAGGAAGACATAGAGTTCTAAGTCTAGGCATGCCCTTACTGGGAAACCAGACAGTCAAAAAAATTGAAACAAATAGGCCTACCCATAGAGGGAAACCAGGTGCTTAAAAAAACATTATGTCTTGGCAATGTATAAGTCAACGTAAGCAAAACTATGATTGAATTAAACATATAAAACATGGAAAAAAAATACGAGAGCGAGAAAATTAACCAGGAAGACCACCGAGGGGGATTTCTTCAATCACTGGAAAGCCAGCAAAGTCATTGTCGTGGTCATTGAAGGAGCTGGATTTTTCTTCCCTGGTTGGAAGTCCTATGCACTGAGGAAGGAGGACGGGGAAGGCGGGTCACTGCAATGGACTTTCTACATGGGGGGAGAAATCTGGGCATCACTCGCTTGAGCTACCTGCTTGATTGATAAAGCTTATGTTGTTTGCTTGCATGTGATGTACGAATGTGTCAAGTTATCATGAAGGCCATTCAAAGGCAGAGCTTCGACACCAGGAGACTGAGGTGAGTTAGAGGGACTCTGAATGAGGACATTGAGAAGACTAAAGAGGGCGCGAGTCAACAGATTTTTTATCATCCAGTAGCTTCTATGGCGCCTCTACATTCATTGAGTTGCCAGATGGTAATTGGTCATCTCCTCATCCTAGTAATCCAACATTTTCCTAATGGAGTGCAATACCGAGTGTTCATAACCCTCTTGAATGACAACAACCAATTGAGGGTGTGAGCCTGTCATTCGACCTCCTTGTCCACCTCTCCCTAAGTAGGGAATTGTACATAGTCGTCTAGACATAGTGGGATTCTGGTGCACTATGTGTATTTTGATGCAGGGTTGGAGTGAAAGTAGGAGAAGACCAACGAAGAAATCCAATATAGGGTTGTCAGGAGAGCTCTAAGCATGAGAAGAAGGCTTGTCAAACAGGTGTAGGAGAGGGAGCCAAAGACAGAGCATAATGAGACAAAAGTGGGGGTTCCTAGGGATGATAAAGGAGGAGTTATGGGCATTCAATTCATGCATCATGTACAATACCACTCATGATGCCATAGTACTATGGTGCAACTAGAACAAGAGGCGAGAGGCTCGCAGAGTTAAATCCCAGAGCCTCGAGAAAACCCTGTATTAAATTGCATGGAGGGTGGAGGGGGATAGATCCAGGTGTCCCTTGGTTCTTGTGCTAGAGGTGATGTTGATGGGATCAAGGTGGACTACACTATCATCTGCATCCGGTGTTCTCTCATAAGATATCAGAGTTCATGTCAGTGAATAAATTGTCGGGTTGCTAAATTGGCATCATTTTGGTGAACAACTAAACCTTTTCCCTTTCTTTTCTTCACCATGTTTGCCATAAATAGCCATCTATTATCACTTCCCATGACTTATATAGGGAAAAAACTAAAAAGGAGGAATTAAAGTAAAATGGGTTATTGTATTAACATTTTCTTAGTTTATGATAGTTTTAAAGATGTCAAAAACAATGTTATTAATTGTTCTACTACAATGTCATTTGAAACATGTAGCAAGAAAAAGATAAATTAGAACCTGCAATAGTCATAGGTTCTTGTACTTGCATGACATGAATGAAGAAATGAGCAACATGGTGAAATGAGAACGAACCATCACCTCTATATTGATCAAAGAGAAAAATAGGTAGCTCACGAGTTCTTGAAAAAAGAATTGACAGTTGTTAAAACAATGATAAAGAGGTGAACAACAAAGATGTTATCATATTCCAAATGTCATCAAGTCATCAATAGAATCACCAGGTCATTCTTGGCATATAAACAACTCCAGGATTTAGCGCAACATCAAAAAAAAGCTCAAGACCATATGTAAATTTGTCAATAAACTTCTAGATCGCATCAACGACTCTCAAATTGTAGGGAAAGTCAACATAAGCCTCTAAAACAAGTGTGGAATAATAAATAAGCTTCATATCTTCCAAATAAGTTCCATTCAAGTTGTCCCTAAACCCATTTCTCCTTACAGAATAACTACATGATTGTTTTTCTCAATCCAATTCAAATTTATCTATTCTTTAGATCTCTATTTTGACATCTAGGAAGATAGCACAATTTTAGTGCATCTTGTTGAAGAATTTATTAGAAATCCATTGTATAAAAGAATCCATTCATCCCTACAAGGAGAGGAGGCTTAGAGGAAATAATTTGATCCATCATGAGTTAGTTTTTTATGTTGTAAAACAATTTCATCTACAGATTAATAAAATGAGTTTTCATATTTAAGTTTGAAATGGATATAATTATTTAGGGTTATGTAGTTTCCAACAACATGTTCCATAAAAAGAAGGCCCCCCTTGTTCTAGTACACTATTATCATTTTTCTTTTATTTACAACTTTATGCAATGTGATTTATTTTCCAACATTTCAATTTATAGTTTAGTGTGATTTATTTACAACAATTCACTTCACAGTTTAGTTTGGTGTGTAGAATGGTTTTCATAGATTAATCCATTTAACTTCATTAAATTCAAGAAGGCTTAAGACCAAAGTATTTTTGTAGCATCGATTCTTTAGTTTGAATGGGAAGCATTTCAGCCTGTTATTTGAAATTTCACTTCCTAATTGGATTATAAGCTAGATAGTTGATCATTGTGAAAACCACCTTCTAAATTTATGCATTGCTTTTTGAATTAAATCAAGTGTCCATTAACTGAAACAATATTCTCCAACTAAAACCAAAACATAACATTGTTTCAAAAATATTGTATTCTTGAGGTAGAAAACTTAAATGCAACCTGGTTATTAGTATTCTTTAGAAAAGAGAATATAATTTAGTAAATAACATTACAATGGTTTCAATCTTCATTTATTTCTAAAATTTATTTCTAGTGTAATTGTCATTTCAGTTTTTAAAAGATTAAGGTAAAATCATGGGGCCTTCACATTGTTGACCAATATCTTATCATATTCATTCAGAAAGGGGGTTTTAAAATTATGAAAAATAGAGTCAATGTATTGTAGGTATTGGGGTGGGGAGATGAGGGGTATTGGGGGAGTATAAAATGGGTATTTGGTAAAAATATGGGATGTATAGTAAAAATAAGGTTTTTTTAATGATAAAGATGTATTGGAGTGCTAATTCCATCCAATTCCAACCAATGCATGATAAGATATGGTTGGATTAGTCTCTTATAGTTATAGATCTTGTGACAACTTTAGTTCTTTATCTTCTTACTCTTCACAATCTATATAGAATAATTTCCTCTCACCACATTTATGCTCCTTATTGTACTTTATTTCACAATTGAAACATATTCCCTTGTATATTATTTCATCCATGTGTTGAGGTGTCATCCATATAGGTTGAGTGAGGTTAGGAGAGGAAACATGGTTCTCTCTATAGTTGTTAGCGATAACCTTTCTAGTGGGCATACTTTTACTTACAACTCTCCTTTCCACACTAAAAGCATGATATAATTATTTAGGTTCCAAGAAACACACTCATTATGAATGCTCTCCTTTCAAGTGCCCATAAAGATATCTAACGAATTATCCTCTATAATTTTCTTTACTCTGAAATCAACTTTAGAAATTGTAAAATATGTTATGTAATTGGACTTATTTGCTGAAGACTTATCAATTGAATAAAGAATGTGTTTCTCTTAATATGACTGTAATGTGTTATCAATTCATCCATAAAAATGGACCAATAGACAATAGAATCCTTTCTTGATTCAAAAATCCATTGGTACTAGACAAATTGACTAGGTGCTAAATACAAGGATGCAAGAGTTATACTTTGTAACGTTGGTACTTGGTGTAGATCAAAGGATTGCTCCATCTTGAATATCCATGTTATAGGATCTTTTCCATCAAAATTCCTCATATATATCTTGAGAATTAAGTAGTTCCTTGGTCCTGAGTTTAACCCCCAATGATACAAATATTGTGGTGATGAATGATCATGATTCCTGGATTCAATATTCGTGTTCTCAAAATGTGTTCAAATATTCCCCATATGTGTCTTAGGTTCAAAAACAATTATCTCCTTATTTTCATGATTTCCTTGGATCACAATATCACTTTAAGGGAACCTCTCATATAGGGTATGTAAGAGCATGACTTCCATAGAATTTTTTAATTGTTCCATCTTTTGATCCATCAAATTTTCCATTTTATCTTCAACTTCCATCTTTTGATCCATCCACTATAACATCAACTTTTCCATTTTATCTTCAACTTCCATCTTTAGATCCGTCCACTATAAAATCAACTTTTCCATTTTATATTTACTTTCCCTTTTAAGGATTTTTTGAGAATGTGCAAAATCAACCTTTTTCAACACATTATCACTCATGTCATTAACTTGGTTCCTTAATTGGGATACCTTGTTCTTTACACCGTCACATTCTCAAGGAGTCATGGATGAGCTCTTTGTAGATTTAGCAAGTGTATAATTTTTTCCACCACCTATTGCCATGTGAGACAAAAATAATATCTACTTAGATATATCCTTTACTTTTCTCTTTACCACATATTTTGAATTGCCTCAAATAGATCTTCCAACCAAAAAATATGCAAGTTCCAATTTAACATATCTTTAAAAACCCTAATTTGGAGATTGTTCTGCAAGTTGACCTTGCACCTCATATAAATCTGAAATTTCTACACATTTGAGTATGAAATTTCATTTTGTGGTAACTTGATATGTTCTCTTTGCAATGCCATAGGTTGACTAAATTATGATGTGCCAAGAAAAAGTTGTGGTAACTTCCGAAAAATTGTTGAATTTATCTCTTTGAGGAAAGAAAACTTGTATGGATTGCCACATGTCCAATTTTTTATATCTATTTTTGCAATTTTGACCTGAAACATTATTGTATGTACTCTACAATGCAACTGGTGTCACTCAATTTGGAGATTTCTAGAATCAGATATGATTGTTTTACCCAAAACACATATTTGAGACCAGTTTTAGGACTAGTCAAAAACTCTAACTTCCATAACATGTACCCTGAAAAGTATGTTGAATCATAATCTAAAATTTTTACCACTGGTAGTATTTTTATGTCTTCTCAAGCTTCCAAAAATTTCACAATATGAAACTTCCCATAAAACAAATTATAGTGAAAAATCTAAGATGACTTGATTGAAGGAGTGAAACCCAAGGATTGTATGCTCTAACACCAAATTTTATGCACCAAACACCCAAATAGAATAAAAAGAGAAATAAAATTAACTCGATAGCTTGAGGATGAGAGAGGATAATCAATGACAAACCTATTCAAGGGGGAAACCTCCTTTTACAATATAACAAATGCAAAATATGAGATAATCTCTAAAACTAGGTCGTCTTGGTATATATAGGAGACAAAGGATACAATTACAATTAAAGAGTCTAGCCGAAAATGTGATCAACCATAAGGGTGAATAGTTTTGGAGGGAAAGAAAAAAATTATGGTTTTTAATCCCAATTTTTACTTATATAATTATAGGTTTACTCAGATTCAAGTGTAGGCCCCCATTGGATGTGGAATTGAATTATGCATCCATTGAGTACACACTCTACATACGTTTGATAGACCCTAAGGGAGATAAATTGGAAATACATGAAAAAAATGTGTTTCTGAAAAAGAAATTCATTTTTCATATATTTCTAGTTTATCTCACTATGAGTCTATCAAAATTATGCAAAGTGGGTACTCGTTGGATGCAGAATTCAATTCCACATCTAATGAGTTCCTACACTTGAAATTTTAGTAAACCTATAAGAAGGTAAGTCAAAAATACAATTCAAGGAAGTAGTTTCCTTTCTTTCCCAAATTTCATAACTCTTATTTTATTATTTTAACTATTATTTTGTTATTTTTCTTAGGAGGCCCATTTAAGACCTCAAAGTTTCTCTAATGAGGATAAAAAGGGTACAATTACAATTAAAGGTTCTAGATGACCGTTAAAGGGCCAAAACGACCAATAAGGACAACACTAATATAACAATAGAAATCTAATAAGTAAATATCTTGGGCTTAACAACACTAGTAATGATGCTTATTTAAATCTACAAGAGTATCGACAAAGGCGAGAAATTTTTAAATTTAAACAAAGCCTATCGATACGCTTGGTATGTGTGCATGCATTTCTATCAGTGCCTCTATACATTACCTAGAGCACCAACAATCCCAAGATAGTTTTGCATATAATAAGATTTAAACCGTACATATATAATATTGAGAATCATTGAGTAGAGTGCCCCCTAATATTATAAAAAGAATTAATAAAATAAGGGAATCATATTTATTATTTTTGTTCCACAATGTGCTTATTATGTACAAGAGCAATGGTAGTGGTGCTATTGTACATTTACAAATTGCATTGTAAAGAATGGGAATATGTTTTATTTAAACAAAGCTAGCCAAAGCATGTGGTACATAGGGAGGCACCACTAACAGAGAAATTGTACATTTCCTAGATCACTAACAAGCCTAGGATATTTTTATATAAAAATCACTCAATGATGTGTTTATAATATCAAGAAGCGAAAAATATGATGCCATCTAATATTATAAAGAGAATTGACAATTAGTCTAGGATATTTGATATATAAAAAGTCCTCAATGGTGCATTTATAATATCAACAAGCACTAAATATGGTGTCACCTAATATTATAAAGAGTACCGAAAATGCAAGTTTTAAGTGTTCCTAGTTTTAATAGTGTGATTAAAGTAAAATGATGCACCACCAATGGTGATGATGGATCTAGATCAACACTACACCTCCTATGACATATGTCAGATTCTATTGTTATATATCCTCTCCATTCTTTAACAAACTAGTAGTCGACACAAAATCATCAAATATAGAAACTCTTAGCACCCATTGCTAACACAACTAAAGGTTGCAGGATCACGCACTAGAACCAAGTTTATAATCAAAATATTTGTAACTAAACTAGAGGGTTTATAAAAAAAAAATGGTATATCAGTCGGTGCCAACGAAGGGTTAACACACCATAATAGTGGATGTTTCCTCAACTAGAATACAAAGTAAATCGTGACCAAACTTCAAGGGTCATTATGGGACCCTATAGCAGAATCTCAAGCTGAAATTTCGACTAGTTAACACAATCACTAGTGTATATTTCCTGCAAATGAAAAGTAAGGAGATCCAGCTCAAATTTCTAGCACATTAATGATTATTCAACAAAATTCAACTAAATACAGAAAATTACAAAACCTATGATATTTTTATTAATCATGGAAAGGGATAATACAAAATAAACAATGATATGGCATTGTTTCCCTATTGGGTCTCTTAGAACTCTCCCACATACTTTGCTCCCACTCTCCAATCTCTCTAATATAATTACATTCAAGAAACCCATACATTAACTCTCGTAACAACAAATCTAACCTCCTAACCACAAAGATACTTCTTCCTAACAAACTCCTAATTTGGCCAAGTTGTTTTATTACATGGAAATTACTTGACACATATTAAAACCTCCTAAATACAAAGATACCTTCCAGAGGTAACACCAAAAATACTAATTGTTACAATTTAAATGGAAATTTGAGGAACCCAAATTTCTCTAGTAAACCTTTTGACCCATGAGGTCAATCACGAACTTGATTGGCTAGATGCTCCCGCATTAGACTCCTAGGGAAGAAAATAATTGTTCTTGAGTTCTTCAAGACTTGCACCATACTTGGAAATTTCTATTCTTTCCATCCAAGTAGCAGCCTCTAATGGTTGATTCTTCCACTTAATCAAATATTGGAAGTAGTCTTTACCCCTGGTTCTTTTTTCCACCTTTTGATCTAATATTGTTTCAATATCCTTCTAAATTGTTTTGGGTTGTTGTTCCTTCCATCCAATGCTCTGATTTTCATCACTTACAAGATCATTTGTTAAAAAATCCTCTATCTCCTTGAAGGGATACAAATATGCAACATTAAATATTGGAGAAATTCCAATATTGCTTGGGAATTCTATTTAATAAGCATTAAAAGAAAATTTTCTTAAAACTCTGCATGGTCCAGTATTCTTGAGCTTCAATTTGTATGTCCATGTAGGAAACATTTCCTTTCTCAGGTGTGCCATGACTAAGTCACCAACTTCAAAATCCAATTTTCTTCTCCTCATATTTTCTCTCTATTTATACTTGTTGTTTCTCTTATGCAATTGTTGTTGACTCTTTCCTATAGTTCTTGCATATTTATTGCAAAATCCTCATCGTCAACACTTCCTAATTATTGTTTTCCTAAATTCCTCAACTCATATACTCCTCTTGGATGAATTCCATGCAAAATTTGAAATGGACTCATCCATGTGCTTCTATTTGGTGAATTGTTATATGCAAACTCAGCTTGAGAAAGTACTTGATCCTATCGCTTGGGACTCTCATTGATCAAACTTCTCATAATGTTTCCCAAACTTATGTTTACCACCTTCGTTCTCCCATCAGTCTGGGGATGGTATGTTAAGATGAAATTGAGATTAGTACCTAGTTTCTTCCACGAGGTTCTCCAAAAGTGACCTACAAATCTTGTATATTTATCAGAAACAATGTTTTTAGGAAATCCACGCAACCTTACTAGTTCTTTAAAGAAAAGATTTGCAATATTGGTTGCATCACTGGTTTTTGTACAAGTATATAGAATAATTACCTCTTTGTGTCCTTGTCAATCCCAAAACAAAGTCCATACTTACTGAATCCCATGGCCTACATGGAATTGGTAATGGTTGATATAGACCTATATTCTAACTTCTCCCTTTGGCATACTCACGTATTCTACATCTCTCAACAAACATTTTTACATTAGACTGCATACCTAGCCAAAAATAAAATGCATTTAGTTAAGAAAAGGTTTTATCATGTCCAAAATGTCCTGATAGTCCTCCACTATGCTTTTCCTTTATCATATTTCCCATCATCGAACATCTTTGTTTACATATTATCTTTGAACAACAATCCCTCTTGTATCATATAATCCAACCATGGAGTTTTATCTGTGCTAACTGGATTTTCAATTGCTACATAAGCCTCTTTAAAATATGCATACTCCTTATACATTTATTGTAACCCATCAAATCCTAAAGTGTTGATTTGGAATTCATGAGGAATTAAATTGATTCTACTCAATGTGTTAGCTACCCTGTTTGATTTACCACTTTTATTCTTGATGAAAAATATGAAATTTTATAAGAATTCAACCCATTTAACATGTCTTTGGTTTAACTTTGTTTGACTATTGATAAACTATAAATCATGATTGTCATTATAAAGAAAAAAATTCTCTAGGCATGAGGTAATGTATCCACTTCTTTAGTGCTTGAACAAATGTGTAAAACTCTTTATCATATGAGGAATATCTATGTTTTGCTTCATTTAGTTTTTCACTACAATAGACAATTGGTCTTTCTTCCTGGATTAAAACAACTCCTATTGCAGTCCCACTAGCATCAATCTCAACTCAGAAACACTTACTAAAGTTTGAAAAAGCTAAAATAGGTTGTTCTGTAATTTTCCATTTTAACGTTCTTAGGATTTTATTAGTTGTGGAATTAAATTGATTCTTCTCAATGCATCAGCTACCCTATTTTATTTTCCACTTTTATGCTTGATGACAAATGTGAAATTTTCCAAGAATTGCACCCATTTAACATGTCTTTGGTTTAACTTTGGTTGAATACTGATAAATTGTAAATCATGATTATCAATATAAAGAACAAATTCTTTAGGCATGAGGTAATGTATCCACTTTTTTAGTGCTTGAACAATGGTGTAAAAATATTTATCATATGAGAAACATTTATGTTTTTCTTCATTTAGTTTTTCACTAAAATAGAAAATTGGTCTTTCTTCCTAGTTGAAAACGACTCTTATTCTTGTCCCACTAGCATCAATCAAAACTCATAAACACTTATTAAAGTCTAGAGAAGCTAAAATAGGTTGTTCTGTAATTTATTGCTTTAACATTCTAAGGATTTTATCAATTTCTTCTATCCACTTAAATGGTTGTTTTCTTTCTTTGATAATTTCCAAAATTGGAGCACAAATACTACTGAATTTTATGATAAATTTTCTATAAAAAATTGCTTAACCATGGAAGCTTCTTACCTAAAAAATATCCTCAGAGTAGGCCAATTTATTATGGCTTTGATTTAATCGTGATCCATCTTCAATCCATTCTCCAATATCACAAACCCAAACTATATCAAATATTTCTTCATAAAATTTCATTTCTTCAGATTGATTAGTAAATTTTCTCTTTGTAAGGTATTCAAGACCATCTTGATATGCCTCAAATGTTCTTCTCTTGTTTGACTATACACTAGGATATCATCTAAATAAACTATAACAAATTTACCCATGAACTCTTTCAAAATTTATTCAGCAATCTCATGAAGGTACTAGGAGCATTTGTGATCCCAAAAGACATCACCAACCATTCATACAATCCATTATTAGTTTTGAAAGCTTTCTTCATTCATCTCCTTCTCTAATTCTAATTTTATGATACCCACTTTTCAAATCAAGCTTCAAGAAATACTTGGAACCACTTACACAATCTATCAAATCATCAATATGAGGTAATGTAAATTTGTACCTTATTGTAATTTTGTTTATTGCTCTGGAATTAGTGCATATTCACCATCCTCCATATTTATTTGGACTAAGTATTGTAGGAAGGAAACATGGACTCAAGCTCTCTTTAATCATACCTTTATCCAACAACTCTTGCATATGTATTTGCATCTCTTCATTATCCTATGGAGTCATATTATATGTTGCTTTATTAGGAAGACTTTCTCCTAGAACTAAATCTATGTGATGGATACTAATCCATATAGGGAATAAGGCATTTGGAAAATCATCAACTATGATATCAACAAACTCATCCAATAATATTTTAAATTCTACGAGAAAATCATCCAAATATGTGCTAGTAAGTATTACCTTGGGCTTACCAATCAAGGAAAAGTGTACCTCCTCTTTCTTGATTTCTTGCAGCACTTATTTTCCACTCATCAACAACACACTAGGAACAAATTATTATTTGTCTACTTCATCCTTTAAAGGTAACAATACATGTCTCTGACCATCCTTTTCTAGAGAATAGGTGTTCCTCCTTCCATCATGAATGGATTTCCTGTCATACTTCAATGATCTTCCCCAAAAAACATGGCAGACATCCATGGGAATTATATCACATAACACCTCATCCTTATAACTACCAATTTGAATTTCCACGTTGCACTACTAATTAACCAAAATATTATGCAGTTTTTGTAACCAATACACTTTATAGGGTGTACGATGTGCTACTCTCTTCAACCCCAATTTCTACCATTTCAGTGGAAACCAAATTATTTGTACCACCACTATCAATTACGGCCTTTTAACACTTTCCTATTAATTTGCATATAGTCTTTAATAAAATTTTCCTATGGGTTGGTTCCTTAGCTTAATTTTCTGACTTGATCAAAACTCTCTTCATTAAAAATGATTCCCCTACTTATAGGATCTCTTATGTTTCACTTGAATTCACACTTTCTTCCTTTTCTTCTGCTACATGTGCACTTCTCTGACTTGCAAGATTATTCTATAGAAAATCCCACGATATATGTCCCATCTTACCACATTTATAACATTTGACTTGATAATATTTTCCTCTACTTCTGCCTCTTGAAGAAGACCTCCTTCCTTTGGATTCACCTCCTCTTGGTGACTGGCTACTTGAGCTTCCTCCGTCCTCTATTGAAGATTGAAATCTTCCTCTATTGTTGGGTTTTCCTTTTCCTCTTGCATGGATCCTTCCTCTATTCTTTTGGCTTTGTTTTCTAGTTATCTTCTCTTCTTCCTTCAAAGCAGCTTGATATGCATCTTCCATTTTTCTTAGGGACAAGATATTGATCTCATATTGAATCTCATACCTCAACCCATTGATGTACCTAGAAACATTTTAAGCATCTTCCTCTATGCGATCAACTCTGATATTTATCTTGTAAAATTCCTTAGTGTACTCCTTCACTGACATAGATTTCTGTCTCAAGTTCTGTAATTTCTTAAAAGGTTCAAGTGGTAATATTTAGGGTAAATTCATGAAGGTGGGTAACACTTTCATGAGAATCCGGTCTCCAAAATTTTGAAATACCTTTTTTCCACCGAAATATGTTTCGGCCAAACCTTTGAACGTCAAATCGAACGGTACCGTGACGATGCCCTCAATTTTCATGTACAATTTTAGT